>BHFT01036698.1:0-22989 GCA_004320025.1 Laticauda laticaudata | reverse complement strand
ACGACAGATAGCCTCGCGGATATAAAAAGGAGCAGCTCGCAAGCAGTCACATTTCAGAAAAGACCTGCTGCCAGACACATCTCCACCAACCACATTGGGGAAGAAGAGGAACGCCTGTGCCATCTTGCGCCAGCCCTGGCAAGAAGGACAGCCCAACCATCCCACCCCCTGCCCTGATCCTGCTTCTGCTGGCGCTTTCTGCTGCTCGGGCTGACTCTCTGGTGCTGGGGCTTCTGCTGGCGCTGCTCCTGGTGTCTGGTCTCGCTGGTCTACTCTGCTGCGCTCTCCGGGTGCTGGTGCTTCTGCTGTGCTTACTGCTCTTGGGCTGCCTCCTGTGCTGCTTATCCCTGGTGCTGCTCCTGTCCGCCTGGGCGCTGGTCTCCTGCCTGCTGTGCTCTGGTGCTCCTGGTTACTGCTAGTGCTCCGTCCTGCTGTGCTCCTGTCCTTGCCTGGTTGCGCGGTACTCCTGGTCGTGCTGGTCCTGCTGGTTGCTTACTCTGCTGCGCTGATGCCTGGTCCTGCCTGTGCTGCTGGCGCTTACTCGCTGCTGCGATCCTGTGCTGCTGGTCCTGCTGGTGCTGCTTTGCTGCAAGTTGTTGTTTGTTGCGCTGCTGCTGGTGTGGTGAGCAGCCCCTAAACTTCGAGCCCTCTAACAGGCCCAGAGGCTCTGCAGAGGAGGAAAAGCATACACGAGAACGGAGAGGAGGCAATACTCCATCGAAGAGGACAATGAGGATGACGGTGCAGAATGGCTGCAGGAAGAAATGCATACCTATGGCGGAAGGCGACACAGGCTCTATGAGGACACCAAGAGTAAGCAGGTCTGCTTGGAGAGAGAACGGTGGAGGCCTGGGCGACTCACTTCGGAGGTCCTCCTCAGGTGGTGGAACGCACATGCAACCTGGTACGGAAGCTGCACCTCAAAGAAATCTGGCCAGGCCAGGTCAAGCTCATGACCACGAGACACCTATGTGAGGCCAAGTGCAGCTTCTTGAGGGTGAGATCCGCACCAAAGAGCAGCCCCTCTGACAACCCCTCTCTCTCAGCAGCCCACCAGAGACCAGTCTCTTCGGAGCCAAGAGTCCTGTGTCCAGGCAGGTATCTGTGGACGTCCCACAACGAGACGCCCCCTGACAGCTGCATCTCCCTGTGGCGGAGCCTGTGGAGGACCCCCTGACGCAGTGGGAGCAAGGAGAGGGCATTTCCACCAGAGACCAACCGCAAGCCCTTCCTCCACCTACATCACCAGACCCTAATGGACATGTCCAAATCACACTACCAAGGTGATAAAGGAAAGGATCACCGGTCTTCTGCACAACCTCTCAGGCCCAGCTGAACTGCTCCGACCCAGTCCAGGTCTGCTCCTCCACCCCAGGTGATGTCACAGGCCCTTCTAAAGGCTTTCCACAGGCCCTCACTACCAAGGTCTAGGCTACCCAGGAGTTCCAGCAGCAGCAGGCAACCCTTCTAGTCCAGGCACAGGTTCATCATATGCCACTGATCCACCGATGCCACAGATGCCACCGACACCAAGATGCCACCCACGCCTCACCTCGCTCACACTGCAGACCAGACAGCCCCACCTACACTGTCCCTTCCTCCACCCCACAGCCAAACCCAGCCTCAGAACATCTGTCATTGGTCTTGGGACTGACACCCGGCATGTCATTGAGGGAAGGGGCTCTGAAATCACAGGAACCTGAGCCAGCCTTCTCTGAACCTCCTCCACACACCATCCCCTGGTTGTCTCTTGGGGCCAGGCACCACAACTGGTGCCTCAGACCAGCACTCAGCAGCACCACCTCCACAGCACCTGGACCCTTCACCCCTGAGACTATGGGCATGCCTCAGCAATTGACTGAGAAGAGTGCAAGAGACTGGGTGCTACCTGTTTGACTTTATCTTTGCTTGGGACACTTTACTTGGGTCATTTTGCTTTAACAGATTTGTTATTAATAAAGTTATTCTTGCTTCAACACACCTGCTTCAATTCTTTTAGTCAATAAGAGTCTTGGTGGAAACTTTTAGAAATGGTTTATAGCCTTTGCTTGCTTGTGGAATGGGTAAGGATAGCAGTGGATGCGCTAGGATACAGGTAAGGATACCTGTGATGGATTGGTAATAGCTGTGGGATGTGGTTAGGATACCTGTGGTATGGGTAACTAGCTGTGGGATAGATAACTCCAGTGCAAGCATAGTGGGACTGTATGGTCCACTCTCCCAGGTGCCACACCTTATGGCCACACTTATGCCATGAACTGTAGTCCAGGATCTGACCATGGCGAAGTAGGCATGATGCTGAAGAAGCCATGTGTAGTTGTGATAAGTGGACCCTGATTTGGCTGGATCTTTTCAGGCACGTGCTTCCATCTATGGCTCCAACGGTGTGGGGGAAGTTCCACTGCTGATACCACTGCTCTGCAATTTCTTCCAGCCTTCTTCAGTGGAGAGAGCACTGGAGGAGCTCCTCCAGGTATTCTACATATGAATGGCCTGCACTACTTCTCTGACACAGCATATGCTGATGGTGTTGTGTGGCACCCTCCAGGCATAACTGCATGCTCTTGTATGTGGTCCTGAGGCCAGTGGCGCAGAGTCTGCCACCTTCACCAGGTCCAGGCTGGCTGAAGTTGGTGTTTGCTTGGTCAAAACTTGGGTCTCAGCCACTCCACAACTTCGCAACCATGGCTGGCGGCATTCTCATGAAGTTCGGGAATGCACAAAGTGTCTTCGTTCTTCAGATCCACATCAGCGTTTCTACAGTCCGTAACGTCAGCTCTCTCGTGATCCATCTTTGGACCCAAGACACTTCTTGGACGCTTCCTTTTCTTCGTGTAGAACAGTGAAAGAACCTGTAGATGGCTTCACACTGTTGTAGAACGATGGCAGCTACCAAAAGGAGTGTGATGATCCATGGTGGATGATGACTGGAAGAGCAAGAAGGAAGAGCAAGGCTGAAGGTCTGCACCTCAGGGCTGCTGGACTGAAAGTGAGATCCAGGTGATTTCCTCCCTTTTTATAGGAAATATAGTTTTCCGCTAGTGTACCTTTTGGCATCCTAGACATCCTGCAGACATCCTAAATATCCGAGATAGGTCCCCTATACGACGTTTTTTTCCATTTTATGCTTTGTATGCGAGGCTGCATCCACTTTCATCCTTTTCTACGTCCATGCTACAATGCTGCGTTGTCCATTCCGTGTCCGTTTCACTTCCTCCCTGTGTCCGTTTTCCGCTGGAGCGGAATGTGAGTTGCGCGGTATCGTGCAGCGATACCATACCAGATATAGCGGACGTGTAACGGATGACATTGGATGTAGAACGTTTTTCCCTGTATGCGTAGCAGATGTAGAATGGGTGCGTTTTCCGCTCAAAAGTTTTGTGCAGCTCAAACTTTTTGAGCGGAATGAATGTCAGTAGACGGATCTGGACCGGATAGAGAGTATGAAAAACGGACGCAGTGAGTACAGAACGGATGCATCACGTTAACCAATGGATGGCAAGTGTTCCTCTCCATTTTACATCCTCTTTCCATCCATTGGTGCTGTGTGATAGGGGCTTAAGAAGCAAAATGTCTTCAAAAGAATAAAAACAAGAAAGCCCAGTTGCCTCCTGAAAAAGACCTTTGGAACAACCATGACCTGGATGACTGATAACCTCTACAGACTATTGTGAGGAATAGTTGCAGGATTCTTGTTGAGCCAGCCCAACATTTTTAGCTACATGGTAACTTGGTTGATATATTTGGATATAACTTGTTAAGCAAACATTGAAATGAAGTTGTGTTAGCCTGGGATTAGTGTTTTGGGTAGTATGAAAATCCAGCCAAAGTGTATATGAGTCGGAGGAAAAGAATGGGAAATGAGCGATAGAGAAATGGAGTCTGAGTGTGCATTGATTTAGAACACAGAGAGAAATGGTGAATAGAAGAGAGAATGGATGTATGATGGTGCCTGAATGGGGAAGGGAAGGGAGGGGAAAGATAGGGGATATTTACCTGCAATTACTGGCATAATCTAACTCTTATTACATATTGAGACAGGAATGATCATAATGTAGCCTTAGAGCTGCATGCCACCTTTAGCTCATGCTCTGTGATCTCAGATTAATTGCAAAGTCCCTACACATGGGAAATTAGATCAGAACTCTGATAAGAACCATTTCTCTCTTACTGTGGCATCCTGCTACTTAGAAGAGCTGGAGAAGGAGAAAAGAGGTCTGAGAAACAATTAGTGTCCTACCCACTACCCTCTGTTTTTCTTAGATGCTGCTTCTTAGCTGGATGTCTCATCATGGCTGCCAATATATTCTCCTGGGAGAAAAGCAATCCTCAATCTTGAAAAGATTGAATATAATTTGTTATCTGAATTACTCTTCTAGTAATGCAAATAAATATTTTGGACCTTACTTCCAAAATAATATACTTAGAACTGTAGTACTAACATACTAAGTCACACTAGAGATAGAGAAATCAAGCCTTTGTATATTTTCAATTATAATAACTTTTTCCAATCTAATTCATTTGGCAGATCAGGTTGGTTCACAATGGACTTCAGAAAGAATGAATTCATACAGGCTTCTTAATGATTAGGCATTAGGCATCAAGGGATTCATTTATAGAAGTTCAGTTTTCTTTCATCCAGGTTCATTCTAGCCGAACCATGCTGTGCATAGTTTGAGGTTACTCCATCTGGCTAGATATGAAATTGCCAGCTGCAGATATTTGATTAGAATCCAGCATAGTTTTATAAGATCTTTCAGCATAGATTGCTTGACCAAATCTCGGACTTATCAAAGGGCTAAGGCAAAGTTTCCTGTATTGTTCCATAAAATCCACTAGTACAATCAATCTATATTTACTGTTATGTCACTCTTAATCAATCAAATATGACATAAAACTTAATGCAATTAGTAAAATTACAATTGTTAGACAACCAAAGAAATTAAAAACCTTTTAGTTTGCCAAAAGGGTGCCTTTGATCAGTTGGTTATGCAAAATGTTGATTATTTGTAATGCAAGGACATCCAATAATTACAGGAAGCAGATAGATGTTGTAAGAAGACTACCTCCTATTATCATGCTGTTCTAACATCAAGCTAGCATCCTCTCTGAGGAAATAATGTAAAAGGATTTATTCAAAATGATTATTTTTGGGTTATGCAAATGTTCAAAATGCAATGCTCCATCAGCACAGATGACTTTAATTAACCCACGAACCTTAAAACAATGGCTATGGTCATCACTTTAATGCAGCAGGAAGAAGAATTCCTTCCTTTTTTGATCAGAAAAAACTCTCCCTTTCTATTCATCTAGTATCACAGAATTCAACATATTGAAGGAATTCTAAATTATCCATGCAAATCACCTGGAACAATATGTGTTCCATGTCATACGTTACTTTAGATTTATATTGTCCTTTACTCTAAAATTTTAGTAGGGCAACTGTAGAGTTAAATTAAATCACAAAACAAATAGGAATCAGAGCAATTATGTATGATGTGCCCACAATGAAATAAGCATCTCAACAGTAGTACTCAATGCCATTAAACATTTTATCCTGTTGCCATGGTTATAGTAAGTGCTGATATGTTCATGGGATCTGCTAAAAAGTGAGTAAAATCTATACTTGTGTAAGTGCCCCAATTTGCCATATTATTTGTTATTACACATGATTACATTTTATTCAGTCTTTACTACTGGAAGTGTTTGATGTTGTCTGTCTAGCTGGGTGAAGAGAACATAAAACAAGGATGAAGCCAAACATCCTTCTGGGCTGAGGAAAAAGCCCAAGGATGATAAAAACAAGGCAGAACATGCCTTCCCTTTAATCTTCAGAACTTTTTCCTTTTGTAGAGCTGCCTAGAGGAGCAACTAATATTTATCTGAAGTAATGAATATGATGAAAAAGCAAAATGGAAAAAAATATTGACAAGACTGCTGTTTAGTAACAGTGATGGGCAAAGGATGAAAACCTCGGTAAATGTTTTTCCATGAACTGTGATGTAGCTGGAATTGGGTTAAAGATAAATTAGTTGTTTACTTGGCTAGCATGCAAAAACTACTATTTTGCAGAACCCAACCTAAATTATGTTTCTTAGTTTATATCAATCTGTACAATTAGCACTGCAATTATGTTAAATAATTCTCTACCTTGCCATTTACTGTAATGGATGCCAAAACCAAGGTATGCAAATATCTGTAAACTGCTTTTCCTATATTAGTTGGACTTCAACTCTTAAAATTCCCACCTAGCCTGACATTTGCTCTGGTATCTTGAGGAAATCTGATGGGAAAAGTTGTGGTGGAAAGACAAGATGATCCAGTCATTTAATCTATTATTTTGACTTATCCTTTCTTGTAGTTACCATCATCAGGTCTTCTTTGCCATTAACTCTTTATTCATCACTCTTATTTCTATCCATGACATATTGTTTCCATGCATTATATTTCATTTGTAATGCTACATACCAGGAGAGGACAAGAATTGGCTGAAATATATATTTACATGCTTCTCTACTGCTATTTTCTTATGATCCAAACCAGCTTCCTGAAGCCTCAGATTTCTGCCTTCACTTTTCAGTGATATTAAGTTCTGTTGGTTCTTTCTTAAGGTCTCTGTTAAGTTCTACCCGGCATCTGATTACTCATTTTGCTTGCTGCCCATGACGGTGTCATCTTCTATAATGTTCAATCCATTTCTGGATAAACAATCTATTCCAATCTCTTTTTTGCCATCGTCCTCTCCAACATCTGTCTCAACACTTTCTACTTCCTTCTACCTTTCTTAATAATTTAGAATTCTGTGACACTCATATTCCTCTATTGCTGTCTCTCAGTTGCACTGATGGCATCATCCTTCTGTCTGACTATATTCAGATCTGACACTAATTCCTGTTATCAGAAAGTCCTATCTTTTGCTTAATTCTTTCCCTCATTCATTTTCTTCTCCTAATTTTCACTTCCAAACTCCTACCACATGCAACTTACTGTTGTCTGAACTTCATTGCCTTTGCCAACTGCATGGATGACCTAAGCACTAGAAAGCTTGCTCAGAGACCCATTTATTTGCCAAATGTCTAAGTTTACATGTTTTCTAGGTTTGCGTTTGACAATTCTGGGAGCCAAAAGGTATCAGGCATATTTCTCACTGGGCTGCTGAAGAATTATGATGGTTGCAGCCTAGAATAGCAGGTTCTGATAGGCTGCCATCATGCATGATTAAATACAGATGTGGTGAATAGCCCTGGTAAAATCCTCAGCAACCCTACCTGTACAAGGCAGATGCTGTTCTCTTTAGTCCTTTTGGCCTGTTGGGCTTCGGTTCTCCAGCCATGTTTATATCTGCAATGAATAATGGTTTGGAATTACTGTAGTATCTTTCCCTATCTCTCCTTAAGGCAAACATTCAAAACAAATTTAAGCTATTTTTAACAATCCTTTTGGGGTCAGGGATTGCTACAAAATTTTGTTTTAATATTGGGCAACAGTTATTTTCTTCCGATATATCTCTTATATTCAAAGAAGCAATGGTATTTTCCTTTTTGTAAAAAGTATATGGTATCTGGTATATTTATATTCTGCAATGATTTTCAATAAGACCCGTGATCCCCTTAATCATTTCCCATCTAATTCATCAATTAATTCATCAAATACAATTAAATATATTTTCATATTATCAAAGCCTTAAACTCATACAAAAATCTATCCCATATAAGGAAGATAAGTCAGCTTAAGCCTTATGCACACAATAATCATCAGAGTCCATTATGAAGAAGAATAGATCTCCATCTTGCCCCCTCATTATTTGCAGGACCTTGAACCACTTAGAAAAATTGATTCATGAAGAATTTAACACCCACCCAAATCACAGATATTATAACTAAAAGTGTGACTTCCTATGACAAGCATGGGGAAAGATAGCCAGACTCCTTAATAACACAGAAAATATTGTTTATATATTACTTTAAACACCTCTACCATAACAACAATGCTAAAAGCTGCACTGAATATCAAAACAGATCAAATATCACCTATTATAATTGAAGAGATGTGTCTTAATTTCAGCACTGAAGGACTGAATCAGATGCTTTGATCAGCCAAGAAAATTTGCCCTACCCTCCATTCCAATGGGTTCAATGGAGACTAAGACATATAACCACTTTTCACTGTCTTAATGGAAACTAAACAAAGCAATTTAAATGTAAAAAGGTACTGCTTAATAAAAGCAAAGCATATGAAAAGGGAGGGTCATTCCTTCAGGATCTGTGAATGATGGTGCAACTTCAATGATAACCCATATGTAGACCTCCAAACCATTGTGAACCTATGGCACGATGTGAAAATATAATATAGCAGCTGAGTAATGTGAATCAGGTTTGGATCTGGATCAATGCCTGGATGAGAACATCTGCTTAGGAATCCTATACCTAGGTTGACACATTACCAGGGGTGTTAAACTGGCAGACCACAGGCCAGATGCATCATGTCAGGCCATGCCCACCCCAGCTCCACAAAGGGAAAAAATGTCATGAAACATCACATGATGACAATATGACACCACGAGTTTGATACCCATGCATTAGACTAAGGCAATCCATAGTGGCTTGATTGATTTTAGTGCAATCTGTCTGTCTGTTTTATATAGCTCTGAATAGTATTCATTCATAGAAAAATAATGTAGTAAAGTTTAAAACTACAAATCCACCAGTAATAAACATTACAGGGCAGTGGCACAAATACACACATTAGTTTTTAAAGTCTTGCCATCTGGGTAGCTTTTTGAAACGCCACAAGCTGGTGTCAAGTTTGACTTCCAGTGGGAGGCTTCTTCATGTAGAGGAAACATCATACAAAAGCATTGCTTCTAAGCCCCCGCAGATCTCAACTTTCATAGATTCAGGAGTTGGATATCCTCAACTAATATGAGAGAACTATATGGATCAGTTCTTATCCGGAAGTGATGCTGCAAGTATCTAGCACGAAACCATTTAGGTTCTAAAAGTTTAAACCAACATTTGAACCATATCCAGAAACTTACTGGAAGCCAATACAGCACCCTCAAATAGCATAAGGGCAAAGAGACTCAAAGGATTATTTAATTAAAAACAATTTTACAATCTCAATTTTTAGTTATATCAAGCAATTAACTACTAAAAAACTACTGTATATTGTACTGTACGTATAATAGAATAGAAACATGGGTGTTTAAAAAATTTAATTATTCTTTAAGTTGACAAAGTTGTTTATATATACTCAAAACTATCTATGTGTAATTTCTATTTTTTTATTTTCTTCATTTCTATGCCTTTTTCATTCAACATTCTATAATTAAGTTTTTAAAAGCATTCAACTTTCTAGTAATGAGGAAATGCAAAATAAATGAATAGAACCATTTTGTATACATGTCTAATTGGCTCATCTGATAGTTTTAAAATTATATTTTAGTTTTGTTTTAGCTTTGCAAAAGACAATCAGAGGAGAGAGAGTGTTGTTTCAAACAATTGTTTTCCCTTTAAAAAAACAAAAGCAAAATGAAGCAAAATGTCTTATTTTAAGCCATACACCCATCTTTGCAAGGAAGGGAATAGGTTTTCTGCAACTACAGAGGTATGTCTGGTGCTTCTGCTGTCTTCAATATTGCTACCACCTACTGGGAGATCAAAAATGTCAATTCCTGATTGAAATGCTATATTCAACAACAATTCTCAGCTTACTCCAGGTGGCTAGAATTCTCAGTGGGTGATATTTCAACACCTTGTGTAAAAAAAAAGTTAACTAAGCAGTTTGTTTCAAGTAGGAATTATGCGGCTGTTCTATTTGGCTCTTCCATACTTTCGGAATAAAAGTCTGAAAAGTTAACGTTTATTATATTAAAGACCTTGGAGGAAGGCCATGGCCCAATGCCACCCTTTGCCCTCTTTCCTCCCTGACTTCCCAGTGAACCCCAGAAAAACAGGACCAAAAGACTGCTTAAGCCTTTTGACACTAAAGGCTAGGTCACACTGGCCGACGGATGCAAAACGTATGTAAAAAGGATACAGCGGATGAGCAAATTTTCCATCCCATGTGTTACCGCTCTCGGAAAGTGTCCCAAATTTGCATAAACAGAACGGACAAACAACGAAAGGAACGGACCGGGGAAGGGATGTAGGCAGGGATGTAAAGCAGACGTTCATAGGAAGCCTAAGTGGATGAAAGCGGATGGAAGCGGAGACACATCCGCAGGGCTTCCGGGGAGAACACGAAGCGCGACGCGTAGCAGAAGGAACGGATCGTAGCGGATGTGTAGCGGATGACGCGGATGCATCACGGATGTCTATAGGATGTATAGCGGATGACTAGCGGATGCAAAGCGTCACGTGCGCATCGGAGGGAGGATTAATTGCATAAGCCTCCACGGATATAAAAAGGATGCAGCTCGCAAGCAGTCAGCATTCAGAGGAAAGACCTGCTGGCCAGAGACTAATCTTGAGAGAAACACCATGGCGGAAGAAGAGGAAGCCTGTGCTACTCCTGCCAGCCCCTGGCAAGAAGGACAGAACACACACCACCCCTGGCGCCTGACTCTGAAGCTGGCTGGTGCTGGTGCTGCTGGTGCTCCTGTGTGCTCCTGGTGTTGCTGCTGCTGGTGCCTTTCCTGGTGCTGCTGCTGGGTGGTGGTGGTACTTTCTGCCTGCTGCTGCTGCTGTGGTGGACCAGCCCCAAGCGCCCTCAAAGCCTGCTGCTGAAGGCCTGAAGCCCCTGCCAGAGGAGGAAGGAGCAACGCAAGGAGAAGGGGGAGAGGAAACATTACTCCAATTTCCGAGGACCATGGGAGGAGGTGCTGGAATGGCTGAGGGAGAACGTAGTCCCTGTAGAAGAATGGCCACCAGGCTCTATATCGCACACCAAAGCGGAAGCAGGCAGCGTGGAGACAGAAGGCAGAGAGCCTGGGCTACACTTCAGATGTCCTCATGGGTGGTGGAAGCATATGCACACCTGGTATGGCAAGCTGCACCTGAAGAGATCTGGGCAGGCCGCTGTCAAGCTAACTGACTGGAGACCTAATGTCATGGCCAGGTGCAGCTCTTCCTAGAGGGTGAGGTCCACCACTGAGAGGCAGCCCCTCTGTCAATCCTCTCCCTCAGACAGCCCACAGAGAGCCACTCCTCTTTCCAGCCAGGAGACAGCTACCGTGTCCAGCAAGCTGTCTTTGGAGGCTCCACGACCAGATTGACCCCCCACAGCTGCACTCCCTGTGCCAGAGGACGTGGAGGAGCCCACTGTCTCAGATGGAGCGAAGAAGAGGCAGCCACCAGAGACCCAATCCACCCCAGCGCCCAGCTCCACCTCCACAGAAAAGCAGGCAGAGGAGCAGACGCAGAGGGACAGAGCCATACTGTCCTCTGGAGATCAGGGACACAATCAAAAGCCAGCACAGATCTCCTCTCCTAGCTGGTCCACTTTGACATACCATCTCTCCAACCGCATGCCCTTCATTCACGATGTGAGCCAACCCTCATGGACATGGACCCGGCCAGTACGGGCGATGAAGGAGAGATCAACAGCTCTTCTGCACCACCTCCAGGCCCAGCTGAACCTGCTGCTCCCCACTCCAGGTCTGCTCCTGCACCCCAGCCGATGTCACAGCCCTTCCACGGATTTTCAGCAGCCCCTCGCCTACCAAGCCTACCACTACCAGTACTTCCCACAGCAGAGGCAGCCCTTCCCAGTCCACACCGCCAGATTTCCTGGATTGCCCAAAAGATGCCACAGACGCCACAGACGCTTCAGCTGACTCAGATGCAGACCAGACAGCCCGACTACACTCCTCCTTCATCCACCCCACACCAAGCCCTTCCTCAGAACAATCTGTCATCAGTGTTGGGCCTCACATCCCAGGTCCTTGAGCTCATGGGACTGAGTCAGCTCTCTGAGAGCTTCCTGCACAACACCATCTCCTGTTGTACTCTCAGGGCCAGGCACCCCAATGGCGCCTCAGACCAGCACTCCAGGCAACAGCCACTCCACAGTCCCTGGTCCCTTACATCTGACACCATGGGCATGCTCAGAGTGACTGAAAAGAGTGCCAGAGACTGAGGTGTTACTGTTCACCTGATCTTTGCTTAAAGACACTTTAACTTGGTCATTTTGCTTTTTAATAAAGTCATACAGTTTTGTTATTAATAAAGGTTATCTTTGCTTCACACACACTTGGTTCATTTTGTTAAAATTAAATAAAGTGTTGGGAAAACTTTGAAAAAAGGTTAAGCCTTTGCATGCTTGTGGGATGGTAAGGATAGCTGTGAGATGGGTAATGATAGCTGTGGGAATGGGTAACTGATAGCTGTGGGATGGGTAAGGATAGCTGTGGGATAAGATAGTTTGTGGACTAGATAAACCTCCAGTGCAAACATAGTGGGACTGTATGGTCCACCTCTCCAGCTGCCACACAAATTTGCCCTTTATTATCAATAACAATGTATATAGATTGTCCACACATTTCAACATAAACAAAATCTCTTTTTAATGCCCTGTTCATTGTTAGGGCACTCAACATACTGGCCAACTCTATCAGTGTGATGAGACAGGCTGAAGGAAGCATCCATTAAGCATTCTACCATCCTGTTTGCACTCCACTGCTCCCAGCTGGGGAGTTGCACCAGTTTTCAGGAGGTTGCGCTGCTTCTTCCCTCCACGTGAAGCTCTGTTGGGGCCTTGCATATCCACAGTGCTATTCAGTTTAGTCTTTGCCTATTCATTCACCAGGCTCCATGTCCCCTATTCCCTTGTTTGCGGTCCACCAGCCTGTTCTGGCAACATTGGGTAGCGGGTGCGCATGAGATTGTGCAGGATGTCAGCAAGCCTTCCACGATGCTCCTCACGGTCTGTGGGCGAGTGCTGCAATGGTGTGAGAAGTACCTGGAATCTGTTTGGCCAGGATGCCAAAGGTGTTCTCTTAGCCGTTTGCCTGGAACAGCCTGTAGATTGAAGATCCTCTCTTCACGGTGAGGTATCTTGAACTGTAGGGCTTCATGAGGTAGCTTCTGAGGGAGAAGGCGTAATCGACCCACGATGAGTAGGGACATCTTGTGTGTCGTTGGGTAGGGGGTTCTGGATCTGGGAAACCCATGATGAGGTTGCCGTTCCAGCCCACCCTTGAGGTCACTGGCTTGTATATCTGGGCATCTGAAGCTGACCCATTGCCTGAAGCATCGATGTACATGAACTTGTAGTCAGCATCAACCATGGCAAAGAGATATATGCTGAAGAGCCCTTGTAGTTGAAATAAGTGGACCCTGAGTTGGGTGAGTTTTGCAGGCCACGTGCTTGCCCATCTATGGCGTTCCACAGTGTGGGGAAAGTTCACCCTCTGATACCACTGCTCTGCAACTTTCCTCCAGCCTTTGTTCAGTGGTGGGGCACTGGAGGAGCTACTCCATGTTCTTTTGATGATGGCCTGCAAACCACTTTCTCTGACCACAATGCTGATGGTGTTGTGTGGCACCTCTCAGTCATACTGCATGTTTCTGTACGTGTCCCCAGAGGCCAGGTGGCGCAGAGTCAGTGCCACCTTCAGTCCCAGGTACAGGCTGGGACAGAAGTTGGTGGTTTGCCTTGGTCAACCTGGGTCCAGACGCTCTACAAGTTCGTCAAACATGGCTGGAAGGCACTCTGAAGTGCTGGAATGCACGAGTGTCTTCATTCCTCAGCTCCACCATCAGCTTGTCATGCAGTCCAAACTCTCTCTCTTCTCCGCATCCATCATTGGACCCAGACAGTTTCTTGACGTCTCCTTCTGTTTGCGTAGAAAAGGTGAAACCAGTCTGAAGAGGGCCTTGGTTCTGGTGTTGAATGATGGTGGCTACCAAAGGGAGTGTGCGACTGATCCAGTGGGTGACAATCAATGGATGAATGTGGAAGAGCAAGAGCAAGGCTGAAGAGGTCTGCACAACCCAGGGCCTGCTGGACTGAAAGTGAGATCCAGATGAATTTCCTCCCCTTTTTATAGAAATGTCGGTTTTTCCCGCTAGGTGTCTCCACATACTCTACATCCATCCAGACATTCTAAATATTCCGAGACTATGTCCCATATAGCGAACATTTTGTCCGTTTTAATGCTTTATATATTGAGATGCATCCGCTTACATCCTTTCTATGATCCTGCTAACTAACGCGTGTGGACGTTCCTCGTACCTTTTTGCTTTCCTCCCTCTTTCCGCTTTCCGCTGGAAAAGCGGATGTGATTGCGTGGATGTCCAGAGATGCCGCAGAGATACATCAGAGACGTGAAACGGATTGACAAACGGACATAGAACCTTTGTTGGCCGTAATGTGTCGTGGATGTAATCGTACCGTGGAAAGTTTCATCCACTCAAACGTTTTTGTGCAGCTCCAAAAACTTTTTGAGCAGATGAAATAGCAGTAGTGGATGCTTGACGGATAGAGCGTTTGAAAACGTACGCAGTGAGTACACAACGATGCATCGCATTTTCCAATGGATGGCAAGCTTTTTTGTCCGTTTTACATCCTCTTTGCATCCATTGGTTCAGTATGACAGGGGCTTTAGGCTGAAACTGACAAAGCACATCTTAGACAGGTGAAATTGGCAAAGCAACTTAATTAAACAAAGGAAATCCCCTCTAAATATTGAAAGTTCCTTATTTCTGTAATTGATTTCCTCATATAAAACCTTTACCCTGAGGTCACCACTTCAACTTACAAATGATAAAAATGGCAAAACCTCACAAGGAAGCAAACCACATTTTCTCTCTACTGGACAAGGCAGGCTAAGTTCACACATTTTCTAGGAACAACCCAAAGACTACTCTATAAAAGTAACTTCTTTTGAACTTATTTGTAGCTGTCAACTAATAAAATATTCTATGGTCATTTTAGAGTTGCCAACAGAAAGGAAGGGGTTTGAAAAAACAGTGCAGCTTATCAGAAGGTCACAAAAGGTGATTACATTGGAGCATTGCAAATGTAAATACATGCCAGTTGCCAAGCATCTAAATTGTGATCACATAACTATGGGGATGCTGCAACAGTTGTCAGTGTGAAAAGTGCTCATAACTCACATTTTTCATTGCTGCCATAACTTTGAATGATCACAAAACAAATGGATGTAAGTCAAGGACTCCCTGTAGATACAACTAACAGATATATCTGCAGATACTGGTCGATAAAACTACTGTACCTGTAGATATAGTGAATGCCTGCATAATATTGGTTTGAATAAATACAAGCGCTGCAGAAAATAGTATAGACAAGGTAGTTAGTCATTATGGTTAACATTACTAAGAGCAGAACCATCTCAGTATATTCAACTGACTCTCTATTCTGAGGTCCAGGCTTTTTTAAAAGATATGTAAAAAATTGCTCAGCATGCCTACTGCACTCACGGTTGTGTACTACAGGATGCGAATTTGCTGTGTCAATATGTCCTTTAAGTTCCCTGTGAAATATAAATATGTAGCCATTTGCTTACTTAATCAGTTTATAGCAATTTATTTACTAGGTTTGTGTAAACATTTGGTTTGCAGTTCAATCCCATTTCCAAATCAAATTTATTTTCCAAGTCAGATTGTTAATTGGAGTCATATGCTTCCCAAGCAAATCAAAATAGGTAAAATGTATTATTCAAATGGATTCTGAGTCAATCTACAACCATTTATATGCTGACTTTGCAAAGGGTTTATAGTATAAAATTAGTCTTGTTACAGCAAGCATAAATGAATACAACACATGACATTCACACCAATCCCTTGCTCAATAAGACAGAAAGAGAGAAAAAAAACCCCACAGAGTTACTCACTGAACCAGATTTTGCTGAAACCACTGAGAGAATCATGATTTGAGATGAGATGAGCCTTGGTTGTGCAGTGGTAGTGCCAGTACTGCAGGCTAGTTCTGCTGACTGCTGGCTGCCTGTAAGTTGGCAGTTCAAATCTCATCAGGCTCAAGGTTGACTCAGCCTTTCATTCTTCTGAGGTCAATAAATGAGGACCCAAATTGGGACAATATGCTGACTCTGTAAACTGCTTAGAGAAGGCTGTAAAGCACTGCAAAACGGTATATAAGTCTAAGTGCTATTGCTATTTCCTTCCTTTTGCAGCACTCAAAATCTCTCCTGCCTGATCCTTTGAATGAGAATAGACAAGAAGCATAAAGATGGATGCAAGCAACAGGGCCTCTTGCTTCTTCATATGGGGGCAGATAGGATCTGGGCCAGAAATGTAACTGACTGCCAGCTGACTGCAATTTGGCAGTTCAAATCTCACCAGGCTCAAGGTTGACTTAGCCTTCCATTCTTCTGAGAGAAGCAAAGATTTTCTCAGAGTAGTACAGGCAATCACAATTGGGACCAGAATTTCCATTGTTAACTGAATCACGTCTGTTTTTATGATTTTTGCCATGATTGTTAAGTGAATCACTGCAATTGTTAAGTGAATCACATGGTCATTAAGCAAATCTAGCTCTCCTCATTGACTTTGTCAGAAGCTGACAGGAAAGATCACAAATGGTGATCACACGATTCCTGGACACTGCAACTTGTAAAATACATGCCAATTTATATGCACTCAATTTTTGACAACATGAGCATGTGGATGCTGTCATGGTCACAAGTGCAATGACCCATCATAAATAGTTATTGGTTGTAAGTTGAGGACTGCCTCTGTAGGACACCCATCATGTTAAAACTGGCCATCCTGCATTAAAGAGAATGAGCTAAACTAAATGCAAGTCTCAAACAGTTTGATCACAACTATGTTTCAGAGAACAACAAAGGCTTTTCCAGCCAGCTGGCTCTCACATATTATGTTTACAGTGGAGGTAATCAGGATTATCCCTGAGGAAATCCTGTGATCTCTCAATAGGATTTGTCCATTATACTTTGAGTTGCTTGTGATTAAAAACCCCTCTTGGACTGCATGATTATTCATGGCTGATTAGTGGACAGGCTGCTTTTTATGAGTGAAAATGGGAGAGGTTTTTTGTTTGGTCATATCTCACGGCAGCAAAGTCCTGAGAATCAGTCTTCTGGCTTTTTATTTTTTTATTTTTTACAGGGCTTGCCACATCTTGTGCCTAATTTGATTTGGGACTTCTCAGTGGTGCTATAGCACACAGTATACCAAATATCGCCATCATTTCCAAGGCATTATTTTCAGCAGCTGATGGCATTGCTGAAAAAAAAGAAATATGCTAGACAAAGCCTGGGTATCTGCTTCTAGAACATCTGCTTTTCTTGCAGCAAACTGTCAGGCCGATCTACAGCAAATTGCACACATCAGGCAGAAATTAGCTGCAAAAAAAGTCACATCAAACTTGAGGAAGGGAGCTCAGCTCAGGTGGTACAAGAATCAAGCTGTACAGTTTATGCAACACCTGTGCAATTCCCTTCAAGAAGGGCTTGGCATTAGATGATGATAATCATATATTTGGTCAATTAAGATAATATTACAAACAAAAATATATGAGGATGTTAAGATCTTAGATAATGAGAGATCTACACCCTTAGACAGGAAAGGCTCTTGTTAACTGGACTCTTGGCTATTTCTAATGCTGTGTTTGGCAGTATTCACTGTTATTAGATAAACAGGAGAAAATGAAAAAATAAAGCATTGAATGGATAACAAGGTAGAATTCAATTTTATATTCTTCAAGGCAACATGCCGCTAAATATAGCAAAAAATACATTATTGAAACAATCAATTTAAAAAGGTAAAAATAATCGATACAAGACTATTTAAATATTCCATCTCAGCATAACTCCACAATATTAAGCTTAATTGATTAATAATATAGAACAGAGTTTTTAAATTCTGTGAGATGAAATCCACTTGTTTTTAGTTGCTGAAGTTGTGAAACACTAATCTAGATCACATCCAGTTATCTGAGTGGACAATGATTCCAATTTGACAGTGGGCAATGATTGTTCCAGCCCACTGGCCCATACTATCTTATTTTGGGTGTATAAATTAAAACAAACAAAATGAAATGAGATTATCAGATGTCCAGAGGGAGTTTGAAATGAGGTGCTATTAATATTTGATAATTCTTAAATCTATCACTTTTTGATACCAAACTCCAAAAAAAACCTTAGACGCATGCACAAAAACCCACACTCCCAGTCGGTATTGTCCTTTTGTATTTGCAGTTCTTGTTTGAAGAGCAGGAGGCAACTATGGGCATAAGGGCCTTTGCACAATACCTATAACACTCCTCACTCAATTGTGACATTGCAAGAACCTACTTATGCACCCATCATTTCATAGGTTAACTACTGCAATATGCAGTAGTCAAGCCAATATGCAATTGGCTTGTCTTTGAAGAACATTTGGAAGATTCAGCTGATTCAGGAAGCAATGGTACAAGTAATGGTGGCCTTGTCTGATGATAACCAGGGGTGGGATACAACAAGGTTAATTACCGGTTCAGGATTTACGAGCTTCCCTGCAGGCTGTGAGCCACGTGCCTGTAAATCATCATCATCAGCTGCCTGCAGAGAAGCAGCCTTTGAAACAGCCCTCTTTCCTTGCTTTTCTAACTGCAGCTGTGCCTCATTCGGCAGCTGAAGTTGAAAAATCAGGAAATAAAGATCAAGTAACAGCCCAGGTGGGTGGGTGGGCAAAAACATCAGCAGACATAGAACCGGTTTTAGGTTTGCTGCTCTTCAGAGCTACCAGTTCTACAGAGGTGGACAGAACTGGTAGAAACCCACCCCTGATTATAACCATAGACACTTTATCTTCATGAGCTGCACTGGTTACCAATGTGCTTCCAGGGGTGATTCAAGGTGCTGGTTTTTACCAATGAACTCCTATTTGATATAGGGCTTGGTTATTTGAAGAACTGCCTATCTTTCATGGTTTCTCCCTGGCCAGTAAGAATCACAAAATGAGCATGCTCCAAGTCTACTTAATGTCAACTCTTGGGATCCAGGTTCTATGTTGTAGTGCTTACCCATTGGAATGAAGTCCCATCTAGGATCCAGATAGTTCCCATCCTGATATTATTGTGGAAGGCCTTAAAAACCTGGTTGTTTTTCTAGCTTTCGGGGGTAGAGTGATAGAACCCTATGATGAATGTGCTTAACATATCCTTTTGTAGTTTATCAGCCCATTATATGTATTTAGTTGGTTGTCTGGATTCTCTGTGTTTATTTATTCCATAGCTTTTAGCTCATCATTGGGAAGACTTCTTGATCCCACCCAGTGATGGGATTAAAATTTTTTTTTACTACTGGTTCTGTGGGCGTGGCTTGGTGGATGTGGCAGGAGAAGGATACTGTAAAATCTCCAGTCAGAGGTGGTATTTGCCGGTTCTCCGAACTACTCAAAATTTCCGCTACCGGTTCTCCAGAACTGGTCAGAACCTGCTCAATACCACCTTTGACTCCACCCTATCCCTGCATTCACAGTTGCTTATGTGGAAAAGAGAGAATTAACGCCAACTTTTGCCATTCCCAAATCAGTCTGATATGATGGCAGTTATCCAGGTCTTGGCATGATCATAGGCTAGCCCTAAGGAATATCTGGAAATTTCCATAAATGCATAATGTGGCAGTGAAGATGTCAACTTGTGCATAATATAGTGAGCTTCAAAATCTTCACTAATTGTCATTTATTTTCCAATTTCATTTCAAATGTTGCTTGTAATTATTAACACTTTAAACAGCTTTAGCTGTTCCCAAATTGTCTTGATCTAGCTGAGGACTCCAAGGAAGCCAATTATAGAGTATATCGATGCAGGCTTTCACAGTGAGCATCAGTCCAGTGTTGATGAGCTTCCAGGCTAACAGGCCATAGTCTAATTATCTGGTATCCTGATATTTTGCCAGCAAGCATGGCTGGCATCTTCAGAAGTGAAAGTGGTATGCTGTATAATGTACTTTCTTGGAAGCTCACAGGCAATTGAACAGGAACTGACTCTTGTGTTTGTAACAGAACTAATCTCTTAATTGGATCATATCATTGGAATTTTGAAAAACCAGTTTCTGATTGGTTCCTTGCCTCAGTCAGTTTGTTTGCAGTTCAGAACTTGTGAAGAAGTTCTGAAAAAGGTAATTTATGATGGGCTGTCCTTGAAACATGCTACTACTGCTTTTAGTTGAGACTACTGTAGATTCCAAATGGAGTTGGTTAATTAAGGGCTATTGTATTTTGGTGTGTTCTTTGTTGAAAAAATATAAAAATATATTTTATAAAATATAAATATCAAAATATAAACAAGTCTTATTTAGCAGGCATAAGCTGTTTAAAGCTGTAAAATTAGAATAGTATGACATAGCAGCAAAAATAACCAGAGTGAGGTAGAAATTGGAGCTCACAAGCCTTTAGCTTTTGCTTCAAACCATTTGATAAGTAATTCAGTAATAAGCAGCAGGTTGATTCTTGAGTTCTTTGCTAATTACAGTAAAGTAGAAAAAATAATAACTTCAGCTGAAAGTAATATTCTGGTGTAACACCAAAGGCAATATTAGCCTTTCTATTTCTACCTAGTTCCCTGTAGTTCTAAAACAGTAATACTGTGGACATCCTACCCCACTCTCTAAAACAGGGGTGGCAAATTCGTGTCATTATGCTGACCACACCTGGTTTAGCAAAGTAGAAAAAAGTCCCAACATATCATCTTTATATTTGTCTTGAAAATAGCAGTTTTTGGGGTTTCTTGTAGGAATAATCCAGAAATCCTTTGAACAACAGTTAGATACCCCTGTATAATAAATATTTGTGATTTTTTTCCCCGTTTTGAGTTGTTGGGATGGTACTTTCTTAAAACATTTAAATAAAACTTTCTGGGGTTTTGGAAATCATCAGACAAACTTCAAATGATATGCTTGAAAAGGTGTCACATCTTAATTTAATACAGATAAAAAGGGAACTTGAAAAAAAGCCTTTTTCCAGATTATACTCTTTTAAATTCAGTATGTTATTTGCTTATTTGGCTGAATAAACTTTTATTTTATTATATTATCAAACTGTTGTATTTGTCAGGAAAGTGAACCAATTTGAAGAACTCCTAAAACCAGCATATCAGGAAAAGTAGGTAGACCAGTGAGAAGGAATAAACAGAAAGATGCTTAGAAGTACAGTGAAGTACAAATGGAACCACATGACTTGTGAGGAATTTCCCCCATCTCTGAGGCAAGGGAAATGTTAGGGTCTTGTTTGCAGTGGGGTGGGGTAAAATGTGCTATGTAGTAACTAATTCAAGACTTCAAAGGCCTGCTTGGCTATTAGCTGGTAGCAATGAGATACACTCGTTTTGCCACATCTGTCATACACCTGGATATTTACAGCCCACATATGATAGCTATGATTCTTATTCTTATTATTTTGTGAGGGAGAGGCTTCAAATAAATTTTTACTTTGGCAACTGCCAGGTCCCTGCAATTTTCTTGGCAAAGCTTTCTGGAAGTATTTTGCCGCTGTCTCTATCCCAGAACTGACTGAGATTGACTGTCCCAACATTACCCAGTTGGCTTTGTGCCTAAAGTGAGACTATAATTCATGGTCTCCCAGTTTCTAGCCTTAATCAGTACACCAAATTGACTCTCTATTCTAGGAATTAGAGAACCATTTATTTTATAATTGTTTTCCACAAAAAAACATGGTATTTCTAAAATTCAGCAGTCCAGTTAGAATGGTAGCAGGCGCCTTAGAAAATAGGCCACAGGTTTGCATAAAGCTCAAGGCTGGAGATTGTCTGCTTCATTCAAACTGAATGCAAAGACATCCACAGAAGAGATAGAGAGGGAGGGAGGATGAAATGCCAATTGTGATGTAAACTTTCTTCCTTACAATGTACTTGCATGCAATGTCTCATCACAAATATTTAAAGGGCAGAACCGGCACTGATACATTACAAGTCAGTTTTGCCATTTTGGCATCATTGTGGATAGTTGCAGATGCCTATGATTATAAGCACAATTTGTCCAACAGAATGGTGTGCTCTAATTTAAATGGCCCTAGAAATGTCTTTTGAACCTGGGACATCCTGCGTTACAAAGCATGTACTTTAAAAGGAAACAATCTCTGGCAAAGCATGTACGTTGCCAGGAAGCAATTAAAAATACAACTTCCAAGCATCTGAACAACTATTTCCACTGTTCCCATTTAGAACTTGTTAGTGACCTTTGAAGAATCTTAAGATTTCTTAATCTTTGTCTTCGAGAGCCAATACTACACTTCTATATTGTTTTGAGACTCTGGAGTGTTTTCAAGCTTATCGTTTTGTCTTTGCTGAGGTCCTTGACTTTAATCCAAGGTTGAAAAGCTATTCCTCTTGAAATATTAGGATAGCAATGTTTGCATGAAGTCATACTTTACTTCAAATATTTAAAAATTCTTCTACTGTAAAAGACAAATTTCACTGCAGAATGACTAGGGAATATTCATTTTAGTCTGATATGAAAAGTGCTTTTTACAATTCCACAACAACCTTTAGTTTTCTTAGAAAATACAGGGGAAGATAGAGAGAGATACAAGGAGACCTTACCTAGAGTCTGACCGGCGAGTACTCTCCCATTCTCCCCGAGGACAGCAGCCCGTGCATGCCTTTCATTTGAATATTGTACAAATGCATAGCCTTTGTGCACAGAGCAGCCCACCACTCTGCCATATTTAGAGAAGATGGTTTCTACATCTGACTTCTTGACCACTGCTGTGTTGAGGTTCCCAATGAAGACCCTGGAGTTGATGGACTTGGGATCATTCTTGTTTGTGATGTTACTTGTCTGTACTTTCAATGACATCTTGACACCTGAGTAAGCAAGATAATGAGGATCAGGAAGGCACTAAAAACCTTTGATAAGGTCCATCAATGGAGGCAATGTACATACGAGCTTATTGCAAAGATCAGCTTGCAGAACACTAAGTGAATCTGAAACAATGTGCAGAGTTTCATACTTTGGTATAATTTAAACAGTGTGTAGAAAGGGAACTTCATGAGGACAGTGGTGTCACCCAGAAGGGAAAAGGCCCAGGGGGAACATTAGGCCAG
>BHFT01036697.1:0-13918 GCA_004320025.1 Laticauda laticaudata | reverse complement strand
AGGAGGAGAGGGAGATATGGGACATTTTCGCGAGTCACCTGTGACAAACACACAGTCAGGTGTTACACGCTGACGGCATAGTCGACAATGAAAAAGTGGACCGAGGACAGACCAGGAGTCTCTCGGGCGAATTTCGAATGTGTTCGCACCATTGGGCATTGGATGAACGGGATCGTTGAGTGACTGCAACCGGCTGGAAGAAGACCCATCCGGGAAGTTCCAGGACGTTTGTTGACCGAAGCCTCCTCGGCAATATATCGGGATATCCTATTTCTTTGCAGTTTAAACCCCAAATGCCCACAGAAGGAAAAAAGCCAGGCAGACGTTCTTTTGCAAAATAGGGAACAGCTAGACAAATTAATAGCCAAGGGGTATTAGAAACGTGTGATACATGCCAAGTTGGGTAAATGCCTTATAGTACACTATCAAATCCGACGGATCATAGAATCTGTGGTACTATAAGGCTACTAAACCACGCATTACACAAAGTGCATACCGTGCAGGAGTCCAGCATTTGCTCACATCCCTGGAAAAGAAAAGGTTTTTGCTAAACTCGACCTAAGCACAAGCCTACCAACAACTCCCCAGTGGACCCAGAAACGGCGAAGCACAGACTATAAGGTCACCTAAGGCGCATATCAAGATGTCACGACTTGCAATTTGATAAAGGTGTCATGGCCCGAAGCGTGTGTTTTTCAGAGTCTAAGGAAACACTTCTAAATGGCATACAAGGAGTCGTGTACCAGATAGCTGTTTGATCGACATCGAGTGGATTCTAGCCACAGATTGAAAAGCCCAATTAAGAAAAGAGACTTTAAAGAAGTACTAATAAGTTTAGATAATCTGGCCTCTCACAGGTGAAAAGAGAAAGTGTTTGGCTAGTTAAGAATATGATGCGTCAAATTCCGGGGGGGGGGGGGTCTATTTAATAGATGGGAGGCGTATACACCTACTAGACACAGAAGAAATTAAAGCTATAAATGAAGCCACCAAGAACAAGAACACAAAGCCGAACATACAACATTTTGACTGATAAACTTTTATTATAAATTGTATTCCTACGAATAAGCACAATGCAGAACATTACCCGTTATTTTCGGGACAAGAAAGCACAATTTGGACTTGGGTTATAGAGAGAAGAATTCCTTCATACAAATTAATGCTCTACATCAACAAATGTTCTCATCCTCAATTTAGCAACCACAACCTGCAGCCTTGAGGGTGACCTGCGTACGCTTCCGCATCTCCAGCAGTCGGTGCCACATATCTGAGATCACTGCTGATGGACAGAGGAGCACCTCGCCTATCTCAGACGTTGTCTAAAACGAGGGAATTACAGCCAACTCATACAGAGAGCTCTAACATATGATGCGCTAGCGGATGACAACGCTTCACGTACGCTTCTACGGGGGATTTTCAAATTATAGACAGACACAAACGCTACACCAGGGACATGTATTGGCGACCCGCGCAACACATACACACACACCACACACCCTTTCTCCAACGATCGCTAGATTGTCAGAGTTCCTAGCAGCCTATTCCGTACACCCTGACACATTGCACCCAGGAACACAATTTCTCCCATAGCTGACGCTTTGAGCAGAGCACCTTGACACAGAAACAAGGAAGACCCGGCATCCTAGCGACGACCAAGCAGTTACAAATAGAGACTTGCCCCAGATCTACCACATATCAGCTTATGATTCGACCAGAGCGCCAGACCGACGAACGTCAATGACTGCAGCGTCCTCAGCTGGGTAGGTAAAGAGCTGTGGCCGGAAAGAACCTAAAAACTGAAAAACTTTAAACCTTTCGCGGACCAGAACAGACTAACCTTTCGATTCAGCAAAGGAGTGTTTAATTGTGGGTGATCGGGTAGTTCGCATTCGTCTCTAACAAATACAACCAGGGTAGCTGGGATGTACAAGACAGGGCAGCCGGGAATTTAGGTGAAATGAAATAGCCTTGCTGCAGATTATGTTTGTGGCCGGGGTATGATAGAAGGAAATAGAATATTGGGTAAGGGCTGTGCAACAAGTGGCTGCAGGGAATTTAGACATGTCTCGCCCCTACAAGCACTCATTTAGAGACTGGGAAACCGCGAGCCATGGTCAAAAATTCACAGGTACGATTCGGCGAGGTCGTACAGAGGCATACAATTCCTGATTCCGTCGTTGAGAGGCCTATTCTAAATTGGGCTAAGAAGTAAAAAATCAATGCCATACGGACGAACAGAAACTTGTAATCAAACAACCTAAGACAATCTTTTGCAGCCCATAGGTCTACCAGGGTGACTGTCACATCGGATCAGAATAATGGGCCAAAGCTAACCCAGCCTACAATTCGAGCAATACCTACGCTTCTAGGTTATAAGACATGCCTATACGTGCCGGCCCACGCGGCCGGCAAACGGCAGGGCTGAGAGAATGGTCCGGTTTCCACAAGAGGCGTTTAAGAGACGAAGGACACCAGGTGATGTCCAAACAGAAAATAAACCGATTTGCCTCACTTCCAACACATAACGCCCAGTACACGACCACAAGTCCCGCAGAATTGCTCATGGGGCAGGAAATTAAGATCACACCATCGACAGGTTGCACCCAAATTTTACGCCAGAAATACCCCCCCGACTCCTCCTACACGATTTAGGAAATTTGAAATAGGCGACGTTTGGTTTTACGCTAAAGAACTTCACCGGGACCCTGTTTGCTACAGTGAACAATCCGCAAATGACAGGCCCCAAATCCTACCTGAGAACGGATTAACAATTGACAACGGCAGGATGAGAGAGCCGGCAATACAATAGACCAGCTTCCGTTCCCAGAAACATAGAAGAAATACAGACATACAACATACATCGGCAAAAACCCGTGATTGGAAACCAAAGGGGGGGGGAAATGCGGAAACAAATAAAGAACCGATAGCACAAACAAAAACCAAAGGAGATAAAACAAAAGAGGAAATAACAGACTCACTGTTGAAGAGACTTGCGGAAGAGCCCATCGAAGGGGACAGCCAGGACAAGCTCGACCTGCAGGAGGAAACGGGAGGGAGCGGCAAAACCGCGCGCTAAGAAAACTCATGCGGCGAATGGCTGACTCATCTCTCCAGACGGTTCGCAGAGAGAAGGACGGACAGAACAGCGCCCTCTCGAATAGGTCGAAGTCTCCGCCGAAAGTGAACTGCGCAGTCAGCGAGTCAGGAAGACCCGCCATTCTGCGCGACTACCAATCACAGGTAGACTGAACTAAGGAGGGAGGGGTGTTCTGTATGCAAATTGGGTTACTCCAAAACATCAAATCTGATTGGTCAACATAAAGTAAGCATATGGATTGTTCACTAAGAACCAATCCAAATAAGTAAAAAAGCGGTCAAATTCGAAACGCTGCCATTGTTACAAGCCGGCAGACAGCCTGTTATAAAGACTGCGCAAGTTCGGCTAACCCGTTCCGCTTTTGACTGACTGCCCTGAAATAAAGACTTTTATTTGTTGGTAACCCGGTCTCCTCGTGGTTTTTCGAACTAAAACAGAAAGCAGTCCCACCTTTCTTTTTTTTTATAAAGAAGTTTTATTATTTTTAACAAACAAACATATACAAACAAAACACAAAATCAAACACATCAAAATCATCTTTTTGGACGGCCATTTTGATCCCGAGTTTACATTGCTTTTTGTACAAGACATATAATCCAAGTTCGCTGCTTATTTTATAGTGGCGATAGCGTAATGAGTCAGTTTCTATTCACTATTTTACATTTTCTGTATAGCTCTCCCTTTTTCACTTCTTTTAATTCTGTTATATTTATTCATCTCAATTTAAGATCATTATACTTATATCCTTTTGTCTGTCCTATTTAGCTGATCTATTTTTTCTCATTAACACAAAATTTCTTCTGTAATGACCGATTGGAAGTATAATCCTTAATCAGACCTTATCCTCCCTAGTTTTAAAGCTTACATAACACATAATTTCATTCAGATTCTGCATGATACATTCTAAAGATAAGACTCAATATTTTATAAAACGAAAAAATTTTTTTAATAAAAAATATATAGATATACACTTAAAACACAATCCATAGCAATTAAAGATTATATGCATTAAAATTGAGTATTCAGTTAGAGCTGATGTAGGCTTTGAACATAGCTGCCTTATCTCAACATAATACTATGCCTTCTATGGAACAATTATACATATTTTCATTAGGTTACTTCCCCGTATTTCACTTAATCGTTTATAAATTGTGATGACAATGACAATGTTCATTGTTTTAATTCAATTCTCTCATATTTGATTTCATTTATTTTATTGTAAAATAAGAAATTTCGCTAAGTTAACAGTTTAAATATTTTGTCATTTCTCCCATATATTATTCCAATTTTGTAAACAATTATTTCCAATACAATAACAACAAACACATCTTATGTACTTTGCAGAAATCTCTTTTGGAGTTGGAGCCACTCGCTCTCTCACACTAGTGGGTGGTGAACAGGATCAGTGAGATCATCATTGAAGCGGGTATGTTATCTGTTACCGTACTTGGTGTTCAAACCTGTGTAGCTTCTCTTCCTTCTTTCTTCCTGAGACTCTGTCTTAGGCTTCTGCCAGGTCTGATTGGAGGCCAGCCGTGCGAACGACCAGTGAGGGCTATGTGATTCGTGTACCCGGTTGCCGGGCAGAGGTGTGTGAGTGAGATAGTGAGACGTATTGAGTTTGTGCGAAGGGCGCAGTAGACTGTTGTTGAGGCTGTAGTCCTCGGATGCGACTGTGACGGTTTGTGGACGCGTAGATGGTGTGAGGTGTAGTCTCGTGAGGCAGATTGTGACACGTTTCACCTTGTTTCGCCTCTTTTTTGGTCTTCCTTCTTTCACTCTCTCTCTTCTGTTCTCCACTCTACACTTGTTTGTAGCTCCCCGCATTGTGCTCTTAAAGTGTCCACCGACGTGGTGTGTGTGATATATTTTCGTTTTCTGGTTAGCGTGGTGTTCGTGATGTTGTGTCCACGGCTGTTGATCACGCTTGATCTAATTCGGCTCTTCTCTGTTGTGTTGGGTTGTGTTTTTTTTAGTCTTAAGAGGAGTTCCGTTCAGCCGATGTGACGGTATGAGGGGATGCGGTTGGTGATGATACGAATACCCGCGCGTGGCTGGTCAGACCTGTATCTCGTGTCGAGTTGCGCGTATCTAAAGCTAGTAGGTGTGTGACGCTTGGGTAGAAGGATTATATATATAGTACCAATACGCGTTGTGCGATGAGGGGCTGTATTTCGGTTAGTGCTGGATGTATGCATGGCGCGGGCTCGCTCTATTATGGAAGTGGAAAACTTACGAAACGAAAAATAGAGCAATAAGAATCCTTCCCTTTCTTGTTTCTCCTTGTTCATATTTATAAAGATGCCATTTTCCGGCGCAGTTTGACTCGCGATAATGTAACTTAGCCATTGTAAAAAAAAAAATATGATTTTTAAATGATCAAATTGATTTTTCGTCATTCTCAAATAAAGAATTTCACAAAAATTCTTCAACACGTACGAAGCGCAAAACAATCCAAAAACACACAGTCTTTTGCATTTTAACACTTCTTTATTTTTTCACTTTTTTTTTCTTTCATTTTAATGCTGTCAAAAAACTTCAAATTCTTTTTGAACCTTCAATCCATCTATAGAATGAGGCCAATCTGATCAAATAGAAATAATCGCAATAGTAAAGAAGGAACCCAAATACCAAAAAAGAAAAAAGGATAAAATAATAAACGCAAAAATAAAAATATTATAGAGTTAAAATATACAAAAGGCTTTGGCGAGTAGAGATTTCACAAAGTATATATGGACTGCACACTGCACTTATTTATTTTATCCAAAGGCTCTATTATAACTCTTTCTTCCAGCAGCTTCAACCAAGCCTCATAGTGTTAAAATATTGATAAGAGTCCAGGAAAACACCATGTAATAATATTTTTTCTGTGCCTCTCCGCTCCATCTTATCACATTAAAGAACTCTGTTCCTTGAGAGAGGAAGTTAGTTACCGTCATTTGCTCACCTTAATTCAAATAAAAATACTTTCAGCTCTAGTTGGCAGTGTTGCAAAATCTCTAATACTTTTTTCCCGCCCAGCCAGAAAGAAGAGTAATGTTACAAAACTCAGAGAAAAGACAAGAAAAAAATCAAGGGGGTCTCTATCTAATGAAAAATTAAAAAATCAAAAGAAGCATGAAATATATATAATAGAAAAAATTCAATCTGGTTACCTACAAAATCACATTAAAGTCTCAGAAAAGAAGTAGTAAGGAAAACTCCAAGCCTCAATTTGAACATCATTTCAAAAACGCCGCTTAAAAATTCCAGTCAAACAAAATAAAGTCACGGTTTCTTCTTTTTGGTTCAGGATATCCTTTCAGATCTCAGCCAATTTACATTACAAAAGAGGTTTCTCACCCAGCCGATACACATTCGCTCCAGCCACTTTCTTTTCGGAGCCCCGAGATCGCAGCTGTAGCACCGAGACGAAGCTCCGCCTTCTCCCAGCAGTCCCCACCTTTCTTAATAGCCCTCAGCAGATGTCAGCACTTAAGAGATAACTAGCTCTATTCAGAAGCAAATAACCTCACCCAAGATCCAACAAAGGTAGGATTAGCCCTGAGCTACAATAGTAAGGTGACCAATTTTTTTACAGTGAGAAGGACACAAAGAAATTGAAAAAAAAACACAAAGCCACTCTTGCATGTGGCACACTCTTGCACATGGTGCACTCTTGCGCATAGCACATTGTCTCAAAACAATTGTGTGGAGCGCATGCCTCTCACCGCACTGTCCCGAGTCTTGACAAATCATGTCAAATACAAATACATCACATCACATACAACTGCATCGATCAGATATGGAGATTTACAGATTAGTCTTCAAATATCAAAAAGGAGGACATGTAGGAAGACACTTTTCGAGGGAGGACAGAATTTACAAAAGGAGGACTGTCCTCCCTAAAGGAGGATGGTTGGTCACCTTGACAATAGGAATTGTCCAACTCCCCTTCATTGCATCACCCTCAGAAACCAAACTTAGACAAACTACTAAGATTTGTACATGGCCCCAGAGGAGTCTGACAACAGCCAATAGAATACATCTTCTTGCACAGGAACAGGAAGTTCAAGTTCAAAGCCCAAGAGAAGGTATAAATACTCCCCTCTCATTCCATATAATCAATTGCCCAGGACCATCCATGTGCCTCTGCTTTATCATCAAACCATCTTTCCAATCAGCCTCAAGCCTCCATTTTGTCTTCAGTTCCTTTGAACTGAAAGGAACTCAAGGAACTTCAAGCCAGTTCATTTCCTGGCTTGAAACTGAATGAGATGGATATTTCTTCCAACTGGTGTTTGTACATGTCTGAAACAGTTGTAAAGAATGGAAAATGGATACACAAAGAATTTCACATGTAGATCTTGTGAGCTGCCCAGAGTCACTTAGATGAGATGGATGTAGAAATTTAATTAATAAATAAAAATACCTTGGATTCTTGAAGAGCTCCACTTAGATAGACAGTAGTCAGAGATGCCAAATATGTCCACATCTCTTTATCAGAAGCATGGACATATGTATGTAGTTACAAAAGTTTCAAAACATGCAGCCATGTAGTACATATATAGCCTGTTCGCCTTTTAAGTATTACAGATCCCCCAACTGATTACTCTAGATCAGGGGTGTCAAACTAGTGGTGTCACATTGTCATCACGTGACATCATGACTTTTTTTCCCCTTTGTTAAAATGGGTGGGCATGGCCAGCACATGATGCATCTGGCCAGTGGGCCACAAGTTTGACACTCCTGTACTAGATGATTATTTAATATAAAATTCAATCCACAGAATATTCAAAAATGTTAGGAAATATAGTTAAGAATCATATGGAAGGGGAAACCAGCTGCAGTAAGAGTGATAAAAAGTTCCTGCTTAGTGTCTGATGCAAAGAAGCCAGAGTGACAATAATTGCAACATTTTCATGATATAACACACGTATTATCATTTCCACATCTTGGAAATCAATGATTCTCTATATCTAGTGAAGGAATTGGACAAACGTATCCAGAAGATACCATTATACAAGATGAGATCAGCAAATCATTTGTAGAGAGCAAGAATCCCAATGTATCAATACTCTGAGCTTGCAGAATCTTCTAATTATATATTGATTTTTCATGCCATGCTTATCATTTTTATTGGTGAAAACAATATTTCTACACCTAATCTGACAACTGTTCAGAGATTATACTCTGGGAAGAATTCTGTTCATATGCCTAACACACAGCTCAAGTGATAAGAATCAGTTCAGTTTTGCATCTCTATTTTCATATAGCTTGTTATTATTTAGATACCTTTCATTTTATTCATTCTTACCTATTTAAATTTTGTATCTCATTAAAAAAAATCTTTTGTAAGGTTTTTAAGGGTTTTTTTTTAAACAAATCTTACAAAAAAACCTTTTTTAAGATTAAAAAAAATCTTTTGTTGCTTCCAGTCAGCAAATAATATAACATCTAACCTGCCAACTTCACATTTTCTCTTCAATTATTCATTCTGTAAAACAGTCTTCATACCCACATTACAAATTAATAAAAAATAATGTTTCATCTTATAATAAGAGTAAGGGTAATATATGCAGGTTATAATCCTTTTAATTTTTCAATATTCCCATTATTTTTAATAATTGCAATGTCTCTGTTGTTAATTGATATGTTTGTTAAAAGTACAAACTATGACTCCAAACTCTTCTTCCCAATAAACTGATAGTAGAGGCTTTGCACTTATACTTCCTGTTCCTGTGCAGGAACATGTATTCTATTGGCTGTTGTCAGACTCCTCTGGGGCCATGTACAAATCTTAAGCCCATGTCACACTGCACCAACGGATGCAAAGAGGATATAAAACGGAGAGAAACACTTGCCATCCCATTGGTTAACGCGATGCATCCGTTCTGTACTCACTGCGTGCGTGATTCATACGTTCTATTCGTCCAGCATCCGTCTACTGAGATTTCATCCGCTCCTCAAAAAAGTTTTGAGCTGGCATAAAACTTTTTGACGCGGTATGAATTTTCCGCCGTGTCGTCCATACAGTCTGGCACACATACGGGCAACAAAACCGTTCTACAGTCCGTCGTCATCCGTTAAAACGTCGGCTATATCCGCTCGGCATCCACAGTGCATCCGCTCCAGTGGAAAATTGGAAAGAGGGAGGAAGCGAAAGGTACAACAGACGTCCCACACAGTGTTAGGTTAGCAGGGCGGACATAGAAAGGATGAAAGTGGATGCATCTTGTATAAAGCATTAAAACGGAAAAACGTTTGTATATGGGATGTATCTCGATCATTTTAGGATGTCTGCAGGATGTCTAGAGGATGCAGAGACACCTAGTGGGAAACCGATATTTCTATAAAAAGGGGGAAGAAAATCACCTGAATCACTTTCGGTCCAGCAGACGTGTGTTGCAGACCTCTTCAAGCCTGTGCCCTTTGCTCTTCCACATCACTGATCTCCACCATGGATTCATTGCACACTCCTTTTGGTAGCCACCATCAATTCAACACCAGAACCAAGCCCTGTTCAGACTGTTTCAACCTTTTCTATCAAGGAGAAGAAGGAGATGTCCAAGAGCTGTCTGCGGTTCAAAAGATGGATTGGAGAAGAGTGCGAGTTTGGTCTCTTATGACAAGATGATGTTGGAGCTGAGCCGAATGAAGACACTCGTGCATTCCAGCACTTCATGAGGATGCCACCACGCCCTGTTTGATGAAGTTGTGCGAGCGTCTGAGACCGGCAGATGTGACCAAGGCCTAGCCACCAACTTCCATCCCAGCCGGACCTGGCTGAAGTGCACTGACTCTGCGCCACCTGGCCTCTGAACCACGTAAGAAACATGTAGTATGCCTGGAGGGTTACGCACACCAACACCTCAGCATTGTGGTCAGAGACAGTGGGGGGGGGCGGCGCGGGGCGCCGGCGCGGGCGGGGCGGGCCTGCTGGCCATCATTGAAAATACGTTGGAGGAGCTCCTCCATGTCCCATCACTTGAAGAAGGCTGGAGAGCAAAGTTGCAGAGATGTGTATCAGAGGTGGAATTTCCCACACCCGTTGGAAGCCATAGATGGGAAGCAACGTGGCCTGCAAAGCTCCAGGCCAATCAGGGTCCCACTTTATCACAACTACAAGGGCTTATCACTGACTACAAGTTCATGGACCATCGATGCTTTCGGCAACGGTCAGCTCAGATAGCCAGGTATACAACGCCAGTGACCTCAAGGAGGGGCTGGAACGCAACCTCATCATGGGTCCCAGATCAGAACCCCTGTCCAGTGACGCAAAAGATGTGCCCTACTTCTGCATGGAGGATGACGCCTTCCCCTCAAACCTACCTATGAAGCCCTACACTTCCAGTTGCCTCACGCCGTGAAAAGAGGATCTTCTAATACAGGCTGTCCAGGCAAGGCGGGTGGTGGAGAACGCCTTTGGCCAATCCTGGCCAACAGGTTTCCAGGTCCTTCTCACCACAGTCACTCTGAGGCATTGCCATGGTCCCATTGGAAACGCAACGTGTGTGAAGCAAGATAACTTTATTAATAACAAACTGTATGACTTTATTAAAAAGCAAAATGACCGAAGTAAAAGTGTCTTAAGCAAAAGATAAAGTGAACAGGTAACAACTCAGTCCTCTGGCCAGCTCTTTCTCAGTCACTCTGAGGCATGCCATGTCTCAGATGTAAAGGGTCCAGGGACTGGGAGTGCGTGGCAGTGGCTGGGAGTGGCTGGTCTTGAGGCTGTCCATTCGGGGTGCCTGGCCCCGAGAGGACAACAGGAGATGTGGTGTGCAGGAAGTTCTCAGAGAGCGGCTCCAGGCCGCGTGAGGTTGAAGGCCTTCAATCCAGGACCTGGATGTCAGGCACAGGACCGATGACAGCATGTTCTGTTTGAGGGGTTTGCTGTGGGGTGGAGGAGGAGGAGTGTAGTGTTGGGCTGTCTGGTCTGCAGCTGGGCGAGGTGAGGCCGTCGGTGGCATTCTGTTGTGTCGGTGGCATATGTGGCGTCGTGGCATCTGTGGCATAGGTTTGCATCTGTGGCAGGCGATGAACCTGGGCCTGGATCTGGGAAGGCTGCTGCTGTTTGAGGGAAGTCCTGGTAGCCGTAGCCTTGGTAGGAGAGGGCTGTTGAAGCCTTGGAAGGGCTGGACATCGCCTTGGGGTGAGGAGCATAAGACCTGGAAGTGGGTGGAGCAGGTTCAACCGGGCCTGGATGGTGTTTGCAGAAGCGCATGACTCCTCTCCTTCATCACTGGTACGTGGGCTTGGCATTCCATGAGGGTCTGGGTCACGTAGGTGAGAAGGCTTGCGGTTTGACGGAGGGAATCTCGAAGTGTACAGCTGAGAGAGGAGATCTGCGCTGTTCTTGATTGTGTCCCTGATCTCCAAGAGGACAGTGTGGCTCTGTCCTCCGGTCTGCCTCTCTGCCTCTTTCTGTGGAGGTGGAGCTGGGGGGTGGGTGTGGGTTGTCTCTGCGTGGCTGTGGCCTCCTCTTGTTCCATCTGAGACAGAGGATCCTCCACGTCTCTCGGCATGGGGTGTGCAGCTGTCGGGGGTCTCTTTTCGTGGGCGGCTCCTTCAGGACACCTGCCTGGGACACGGTAGCTGTTCTCCTGGCTGGAAGGAGGAGTGGCTGTCTGTGGCGTGTCTGAGGGAGGAGGGGTTGACAGAGGGGCTGCTCCTGGGTGGTGGGATCTCACCTGCAGGAAGCTGCCACCTACCGACTCGACGTGGTCTCGGTTGTCAGCTTGCACAGCGGCCACCTGACACACGGATCATCTTCAGGTGCAGCTTGCCATACCAGGTGTGCATATTTTTCCACCACCCCCCAGGAGGACATCAGAAGTGTAGCCCAGGCTCTCCAACCATTCTCTATCAAGCCGCCTGCTTTCTGCTTAGGTGTCTCGTAATATATCCTGTGCCCTTCCCTCCACAGTTACATCGTTCTCCCTCAGCCATTCGGCACCTCCATCCTCATGGTCCTCTGCAATGGAATATGGTTTCCTCTCTCCCTTACTCCTTCTCCTTTCGATTGCCTCTTCCTCCTCTGGCAGGCCCTCGCCTCTCAGCAGGGCTTTGGAGCCTTGGGGCTGGTACCTCATCCCACACCAGCAAGCTCCTTAAGTTCTACGCCACGAGCAGCGCAGCAAGCAGTGCAGAAGCAACCAGCAGCCAGCAGAGTCAGAGCCAAGGGTGGGATGGTGGCTCTGTCCTTCTTTCCAGGGCTGGTAGGAGTAAGCGCACAGGGACTTCCTCTTCTTTCCGCATGGTCTCTGATGAGAATGTCTCTTAGTGCAGGTCTTTCCTCTGAATGGTGACCTGCTTGCGAGCTGCCCTCCTTTTATATTCCGCGGAGCTTACGCAATTGCATCCTCCCCGCAATGCGCAGTGAAACACTTGCATCCGCTAGCATTCCGCGAGGCGTCCTTGATGCATCCAGCGTCATCCGCTAGCGATCCGCCCCTTCATTACGCGTACCGCTTTGTCTGTTCTCCCCGGAAGCCCCTGCGGAACATGCCATCCGCTTCCATCCACTAGGCTTCCGTGAGCATCCGCTTAACATCCTCGCTACGTCCTCCCACATATCCGTTCCTTTCCGTTGTTGCAAAATTTGTTTCTGTTTATGCAAATTTGGGCACTTTGAGAGTGATAACAACGATGCGAAAATTTGCTCGTACCCTGTTCCTTTTTACAAATGTTTTACATCCGTTTTCGGCCAATGTGACCTAGCCTTTAGTGTTTGTCTCAGTTGGTTTCTGAGCGGTAATGCAGATTGAAGGGGAGTTGGAGAATTCCTATTTGGCTCAGGGCTAATTCCTACCTTGTGGATGCATGGGTGAAGTTTCTTTGCTCCTGAATAGACCTATTTATCTCTTAGTGCTGACATCTGCTAGGCTATTTAAAAAGGTGGGGCTGCTTTTCCAAAAGCATGTTCCTCCATTTCTCATCCAAGAAATATAAATTTTGCATTTTAATATTTCTCAAAATATTTCATTCTTCTTAGCAGGGTGGATTACTAATATTCTACAATATGAAGAAATTAATATTACTACTATCTAACTTTGGGAAAGGCCTTAGTACAAAAATTACAGTTTAGATTTGCATTCAACTTATTTGTCAGAATCATTTTTGGAAAACAATGTATGCTCTGCAGTAGAGGGCAGCAAAGGACACATCACGGCAACACGTGGAAAGGATTACCGATAAATACTATAATAAAAATAGGGTATCTTCTTTTGATGCAAAGCAAATGGCATAATATTCTTCTGTTATTTCAATGCCTGAATGAACTATCAAGCAATTTTTTTATATCATGTTATATGTTAAATATTTCACTTTGTTTCTGTCTTTTTATACAGTAATTGTATGGTCTATACAAAAATACATAATAAGTAAAGGAAATGTGAATATTTGAAAGCTAGGTATTTGTGCATGCTGGAAAGGTTTCACTTTAAAAACAGAATGCAAGATGTACCATTTGTTTAATTTAAATTAAGAGATGTTTGGACTTTGAAAATTCCACATTTGTACAGTTATTATTTTCAAAGGAATCGCGACTATCTTATGCTTCTCTGTCTTGCGTACTTTGGATTCTTTTAGTCCAAGCATTACACTAACTGGAGAATATGTTATTAATTCTTTCAGTGCAATATGAGGCCAATGGCTCACATGATAGAATGCTGGTTTGGAGGATAAACCAACTTGAAACTTGTGTGATGCCATGGGAATGGATGCAGCTCAATCTCTTTGCTCAGCTGGCTACATTCGAAAAGATTTTCCAACTAGGTATCCCCCAGGGAAGTGAGTGTCACTGGGCTGATATACTTTCAATAAGGAAGCACCTTCAGT
>BHFT01036693.1:0-46880 GCA_004320025.1 Laticauda laticaudata | reverse complement strand
AATTGAATTAAGAAAGGAATGAGATAATTTAAAATAAGGCTATAGGAAGTAAAGAAAGGGAAAAGCTATTGGAAAAATTGCAAAAATAGTTATAAGATATGGATTAGAATGTATAAGATAAATATGTATTGAGTTTAGGTCTGTATGGAGAAGTGATAACCCGGGGCCACGCTGTTCTCAAAAAAAGATATTTTATTTGTATTTGTTTGTTTTGTGAAAACTTAAATAAAACTTTTATTTTAAAAAAAGGATAAGTACAAAAATTGAAAGAGGGACACATAATTAAGGCAGGATATCAACAGATAGATGAATCTGCAAATATGAAGTCAGGAAAGCAAAGGCTAAGAATGAACACAAACTTGCAACAAAAGTCAAAGATAATAAAAAAAAAGTTTCTTTCAACATATAAATAACAAGAAAAAAGTCAAAGAAACGGTTGATCCACTAAAGAGAGAAGATGGTAAAAGGAAACAATGCAGCTTCTTTAATTTGTTTTTGGAAGCAAAGATGTTGCATTTTTTGTGAATCACCTGTGAAGGGTGCTTTTCTCAGAATTATATCAAAGTAAATCAATCTGTTTAAGAACTTGCAGACATGGCCCTTGAAGATTAGAGTGAATAAGGAAAAACACAAAAGGATAAACAGGAGAGTGGATTCCAAGAGGAAATTACAATAGCACTCCAAACCAATGATAGCAAGAGCAATAGCACTTAGATTTACAAACAGCTTCACATTGCTTTTATAGTCCTCTCTAAGCGGTTTGCAGAGTTAGCATATTGCCCCAACAATCTGGGTCCTCATTTTACCTACCTTGGAAGGATGGAAGGCTGAGTCAACCTTGAACCTGGTAAGATCTGATCTGCCAAATTGCAGGCAGCTGACAGTCAGCAGAAGTAACCTGTAGCACTGCATTCAAACCACTACACCACCGCAGCTCTCTGCATAGAGAAATGCACAGAGAGATGCACAGAGTATGGAAAATAAAGAAGGAAAGCTGGAGATCCTAATTCAGGACCAGTTCACTGAAACTTGGTGGGAGGGTTCTCAGGCACACACCACTGAAAGAATACAATGTCTTTAAAAGAAGTACATCCAGCTTAAAGAATGGAAAAGAAAGTAGACTTGCACAGAGATTCAGGAGGCAGAGTATGGAAATACTGTTGGAAGGATGAAATATCTTCTACAGGGGTGGGATTCTACAGGTTCGCACCTATTCGCAAGAACCAGTTGTTAACATTCTAAGCAGTTCGGAGAACTGCTTGTTAGAAAAAATTACTGGCCTAATCCTGTAAGGAAGGCAGGAAGGAAACATCCTGATGTTGCTTACAGAAACTGTCTCTCCGTTAACTCTTATTACATTCTTGGCAGGACTAGACTTCCTGTCTCAGGAACTTCTCTGGAATTTTTTCCCCCCTTCCTTTGCTGGTACTTTGCTTGTGTGGAGTGACCATTCAAAGTTACAATGGCACTGAAAAAAGTGACTTATGACCATTTTTCACANCATGACCACCAAGCCACACCCACCAACTAAGCCATGCCCACAGAACTGGTTGTTAAAAAAATTGAATCCCACCCCTGGTCTTCTACCATAAGAATGAATAAAGAGAGAAACAAAAGTGATACCATTGGGGTTTCTTACACTCTACCTGTGGAGGCAGGATTACCATGAGGCTATATGGTAACTTTGTGTTAATTAGAAATAGGGCCCCTTCCATAGATAAAACTGAAACCAACTGTTGCTGCCCTAATCACTGGCTAATGAGGAATGTGTGTGTACCACTTCTGCTCTGTGAGCAACCATTCTCCTTGGGGACAAACTGATTATACATTCATTGAGCCAACTAAGCTCCCTCCCTTCTAAGGGTAGATTGCTTACTTTTTGTTTTTTTGCAGACAGTCTGCCTTGCAAATAGTACCCTATTGGCAGGCAAAAGATATGAGCCAGGCCTTTCTGCCTCAAATGACCTGTTTCTTAAAAGAAGCATGCAGTCATAATCATGGGAGATTTCAATTATCTGAGAACTAATTCAAGAATCAGAGATCCAACAGATATAGGCATCATTTGATGATAATTTTTCATACTAAAATGTACAAAAAAGAACTCTGAGAAAGGCTCTGCTTCCCTGAACCTAAACCTCACCAACTGACAGAAATTGGTTGAATATATGATGGTTAGGGCTCTTTGGAGAAGTAATCATGTTATCTTTAACTTGTGATACCCATAGGAGAAAGAAGGTAGAAAAGTTAGACCAGCATGCTGGATTTCAGAAGAGCAGATTTGGAGCTCTGGGGGCAAATAGGTTACATTCCAAGAACCTAATGGAGATGATTACTGATCTTTAACATGTGCAGATCTAGCTACACAAATTATAGTGCATTCAGAAAGTATTCAGACCACCTTCACTTTTGTCAATTTTGTTATGCAGCAGTCTGATTCTATAGTTGTTGAAATTCATTTTTTTCTCATTAATCTAACATTCAGTATCCCATAATGACAAAGTGAAAACAGAATTTTAAACATGTCTGTAAATTTATTAAAAAGAAAATATTGAATATCACATTGGCATAATTATTCAGACCCTTTGCAACAACACATGAAATTTAGCTCTGATGTCTCCCATTTCTCTTGATCACTGAACACGATCATTCTCTTGTTCATGTTTCTACACCTTGATTGGAGTTGACCTATGGTAAATTAAATCGATTGAACATGTTTTGGAAAGGCATGCACCTCTCTATAGAAGGGCTGACAGCTGAGAATGCATACTATAGCAGAACCAAAGCCACGAGATCAAAGGAACTGCTTGTAGAGCTCAGAGCCAGGATTATTGCAAGGCACAGATCTAAGGAAGGTTACAATAAAATTTCTGTTGCACTGAAAGTTCCTAAGAGCAGAATGGCCTCCATAAATCTCAAATGGAAGAAATTTGGCACAACCAGGACTCTTCCATGAGCTGGTGCCCCAGTCAAACTGATCAATCGAGGGGAAAAAGCCTAGTAAGAAAGGTGGCCAAGAACCCCATGGTCACTGTGACTGAGCTTCAGACATCCTATGTGGAGATGGGACAGAGTTCCAGAAGAACAACTGTTAAATATTTACATAGTCACCTCTGATTGGTTGGTCCATGGTGGCAGGAATTTAAAGAGCCATCACTGGACGTAGCCAAAAACAGCTCTGTTATAAAAGGAGCTGCGTGGCTGCCATTCTTTGTTCTGAACGATGCCTTAAAGGAGTTAAGTAATTGGAGTCTCCCACGTATCTCTCAGCCACAACTTAACAACCAGCAGCCAGCAGCCCTCCACTGATCTGGGCTTTATGGCAAAGTGGGTGGACAATGCAAGACACATGAAAACCTGATTGGAATTTTCAAAAAAGCTCAGACTGTGAGGAACAAGATTTTCTGGTCTGATTGAACTGTTTGGCCACAAATTTAAAGGTTATGTCTAGAGGAAACCAGGCACCACTCATCACTTGCCCAATGTCATCCCAACAGTGGAATGTGGTGGCAGCATCATGCTGTGGGTGTGTTTTTCAGCAGCAAGGACTGGGAGACTGGTCAGAGTTGAGGGAAAGCTGAATGAAGAGAAGTACAGAAGTACTAAATTAAAACAAGTTCCACAGCGCTCAGGATCTCAGACTGGGCCAAAGTTTCATTTTCCAACATGACAATGATCTTAAGCACACAGCTAGGACAGCACAAGAGGGGCTTAGGGACAACTCTTGTGAATGTCCTAGAATGGTCCAGCCAGAGCCCTGACTTGAACCCTAATTGGAGATCTTCGGAGGGACCGAAAAATGACTGTCCTCTGATGGTTGCCATCCAACCTGGCTGAACTTGAGACCATTTGCAAGGAAGAATGGCAGGAATCCCCCCCCAATCCAGGTGTGCAAAAATTGCCACGTTATACCCAAAGACTTTACGCTGTAGTTGCTGCCAAAGGTGCTTCAAGAAAGTACTGAGTGAAGGGTCTGAATACTTGTGCCAATGTGATTTTTCAGTTTTTTATTTTTAATAAATTTACAGACATTTCTAAAATTCTGTTTTCACTTTGTTATTATAGGATACTGAGTGTAAATTAATGAGGAAAAAAATGAATTTCAACAACTGTAAAATCAAGCTGCAGCATAACAGAACTGACAAAAGTGAAAGAGGTCTGAATACTTTCTGACTGCACTGTAAACATGGGGCAATTTCATTTTTGAAGTGTGTTAATAGCAGGTATAAGAATTAGTTTAAAAATTGATAAATATTCAAATGATGGTTTAGAAAACAAACAGTATTAGGGTTTTCTATTGTCTGCCAAAAGGACTGTCTCCATGCTACTTTATGGGAAGTTCATTATGAAGAAACCAGAGGTGGTATTTAGCAGGTTCTGAACAGTTCTGGAGAACCGGTGGCAGAAATTTTGAGTAGTTCGGAGAACCAGCAAATACCTCCTTTGACTGGAGACTTCACAATATCCTTCCCCTGCCACGCCCACCAAGCCACACCCACAGAACCAATAGTAAAATTTTTTGAATCCCACCACTGGAAGAAACAGAAAATTTCTACCCTAAAATACTTCAGTGAATGGAGTTTGTGACATGGTTATAATTTTAACTTTCTGTGATAACAAAAGATACTGTAAGAATTAAGCTATTTTCAATTTGAGATTGGCCAAAGGCTAACAGAGTAGATAAATAATTACAGGTAGATCATGATTAGCATACGTTCACATAATGCATTATTTGATTTAACATGGTTTATAAACTGATATCAGGTTATATTAAATGCAAGCCAAAATTCAGTCAGTGTGAGGCTAGTACACATGCAGCTGAGGCTAGTACATGTATAGTTTCCACTGGGGTTTTTAAGTAGCTGTATATGAAATTGAAGAAAAGGGAGGTTCCATTTGAGGAAAGCTTTTAAAAAAGTATATTTCTAAAAAAGAACTACAGCAGAATACAGGAGATAGCAGGCATGCTTTGGCTATGGCTTTATCCTCTTTTATTGTTACACGTTGTTGTATTAATAAACATATAAAAACAAGTTTTAAATTTTTAATTGCCTATTTCCATTGAGCTGGAACCAATTACTCTATTTTCCATAGAAATATCACTCTGAATAGTGCAAATCTCAATAATGTGACCATTTCATAGAATTCATTAACTGCACTAATTGAGATCTACCTGTATTTTACTGTCTTGATAGGCCACTATGGATAAAAAAAATGTTACATATTGAAGCAAGTTTACGGGATGGTTGCCAAGAAATCTGAGAATTGTGCAAAGAGGAAAGGTTAAGGGATATTAATATATTTAGTCTAGAGAAGAGATGTCTGAGAGGAGATATGATAGCAATCTAGAACTGTTATTACATAGAAATGGAAGGTGACATTCTTCATTGATTTGGAGAGCAGGACCAGAACCAATGAGTTGAAAATACAAGGAGGTTCTTTCAGGTATAATTTTTTTTAAAAAGCACCTTTTTCTTGGCTGTATGAATAGTCGACTGCAGCAGCCATGCAATGTTTAGTTTTTCTGTGCTGAAAATCTTCCAATAGGGGCTTGATAGTCATCTGCCTGAGATGCTGCAGTAGATGCTGCACTAAGTAGAGTGTTAGATTACATATAATTTCTAGTCCCTTCCAATCCTTTTATTCTGTTTCTAACTACAACCACAGGGAACTCAAATGTGCCAAAATGGCAGTGTGTCTCTGTGATAGAAGTAGTCCCACACCTCTTCTGCACATTCCTGACTGCATGCACACTGTTCCTTATCATCCAAGAATATATAGAGTAATTGGTAGTTTCCAATAGGACATTAAGAAACAATTCGAAGCAATAAAGAGCTGTCTGAAGTAGAAACAAGTTCCTAGGGAGGTTATGGCTTCCTTTCATTGGATAAATTGATCTACCCAGGGTCACTTTCGATGGCAAGATGGGCAGTGTATAAATTTAATTAATTAAGCTCACATGGAGGCGAGACTGCCATGGATTGGGGATGCATTCAATTAGATTCCTGTATTAACCAGGGAGTTGAACTGAATGACCTAAATTGTCTCTTCTAGGATTATCACCTACTCCCATATTGTTTGCACTTCTATGCCATAATGTGGTTTGTTCATTGTTCTTTAACTTCCTCCAAAGTGATAATTTATTTATGTTAACCATCTTTATTAGCATCTTCCAAGGACTGGGAAGTTGAGGAAGAGCTAAGTAGATGAGAGTGGTAGTAAAGGATGTCTCTTTTCCATAGCATAGTAAAGAAATGTTCCCTGCTCTGTTTCTGTACTGGGGTTAGGTATTAGGCTCATGCATTCATTTTCAAAGGGATGAAAAAGAAACAGTCATAGGTTGTGTATGCACGTCATAGTTGCAAGATTTTTTATTTATTGTTTTGGAGAAATTTGCTATAACAACATTTGACCATTAATGCAATAGAAATGGGTGAAAATGTAGTGAAAATAAAAGCAGTCAAACATGAGATACAAGCTCAATCTCATTCTTGGAGAAGTGGTGCAGGAACATTCTGATTCTACAAGCTTTCAGTCATGCATGGCAAGGTTGGACTCATGTCCTTCTTGGACACACTGTGCTGCCTCTCAGGGTAGTCCCCATCAAAAAGCTAAATACTCCAAGTTCTAACAAAATCTCCTCATTCTTTTCATGACTAGCTTTGCCTTCTCAGATATTAAGTATTCAAACCTCATTTACATCCTTATTTTTCAATTTGCTGCCACAGTAGTTTAATTTATTCTATATAATTTCTTTTTCTGAGGGGACATTAATCATTGCCCTGTGCTTTTGGGTGCCTCTGGGATGTGTGTGTGTGTTTAAATCAATAAAACAAAGCAACCGTCCCCCCCCCAGCCCCCACCCTCATCTAATACCCACCCAGCCTACTCTCTCCCTTTGCCGGAGGAGAGAAACATAATTTCTCTCCCACTTTTCATTGTTTTCAATGTTTGAAGATTAATTCTTCCACATATTTCTGACATGTGAGTGAGAAGCGGTGGTTTGTACTATAGTAAAGAAGATGCAGGTTTCCCTACTATATAACTAAAGTTTAGATCCACTTACAAATAAAATGTAAGATAAGGACTAGCCTACAGATGTAAAATAATGTTTAGACTCACCTCTTTCAAAAAAGATTTTTTTTTAAAGCTGGGATACCATGAGCTGACTTGAAAAGTAAGAGAAAAGAAAAAGGGAGCTGGAAAAACAGCCAGGAAATGTAAGAAGAAATAGATCATATCTGGTAGAGAAGTGATGGGCATATTGTTATCTTCTGTGGTTCTGAGACTGCAAAAATCATACTGGATGTACAATAGAAACTGGGGTTCCAGAAATTTTTGAGATGCATTTTAAAATAGAAAATAAAGAAAACAACTACTGGATGGAGGCTCTTACTGATATAGTCTATACTGAATATCGACATGATCAAAACTTGCAATCCACGATTGTTGCTCTGTTCAGTGCTAATTGAAAATCAGTATGGAGAAATATGAGAGAGAAAGAGTACTTCAAATAAGTCCTCCCCATTAGAAAAAATAGTTCCTATTTCTGTGGGCTTCCACAATATCTTAGGAGAAAATGCATTGTCCAATGACAAATTGTGAATGTGCATTGTTCACTTAATCAATATGATGGGTGGCAATTACAAGTCATAGGATATTTGCCACTAGTACCAAGATATAAGGAAGACATCTTGATATATTGACAAGCTGGTTAGCTGTGGGGATAGATAATGTTATTTCTGGAGGGTTCCATGGAAATGAATTCAGAGTGCTTTTGACAAGAACCAGGTTCTGAATTCTGTTTTTTCCCCCAACATTTTTATTAAGACTTAAAGAAAGTAGTTAGGAGAAAATGCATATTAAGTTTGCAGTTTTCAGTAGTAATTGACCATAAAACTATAATGAAGAAATGGAGCAAAAATAATACATATAAGGGCAAATTATTTGATTTAGGAAAAATAAATCAAATGTATGGGGAATATCAATAGAAGTGTGAAAGGGTACTGGAGTATGAAACAAAGGTTTTAAGTGGAAAAATGGCAAATATAATTCTATGCTTTATCAGTACTGTTACATTTTCCAAGTTTCATTCTATCTCTGCTGATCAGACAATATTGTCTTCTTCTAATGTTAAAATAAAATTGGAATATTTTCAAGAATGAGAATGCAGGTGATCAAGAGACCAGAAATTAAATCCTATAAGACTGAAGTTCAGCCTTGAGAAGAGAAGATTGCACAATTGTAGTGGTTTGTATTATTGTGGGATGGACATTATCCCAAAATATCAACACAGAATAATGAGCTTGAATTTAAGGAGTGCAGATTAATTTGAACATAAATAGAATTTTAATGGCACATTTCTTTGCCATGGCAAATAGTTCCACAACATTATTTGTTGCATATTCAAACAAAGTTGAATATAATATACCAGTGAGGTGGGGTGGTAGAGAAAATAGAAAGTTTTGGTCAGCATGATGGGATGGTAGAGAAAATAGAAAGTTTTGGTCAGCATGGTGATGGAGTCCATGGTATCAAGGCGCATGATACCCCAATAGGCATGAATTGATCAGCCCATGAGTGATAAAATGTTTTAAGTCAGTATATTTTCAGCTAAATTTGAAAGACTTTTCAAGATTTTGCCTGAAAATGTTTTCAAAATATTCTTTTTATATCTGTTTTAAGACAGAGATAAAAAAAAAGAACAGTTAAGTTCTTACATCCCGTCCTAACACCTCATACTGATTGTTGTTGTGGAAAAAATAGAAATTGGAAGCATTAGGTCACCTTAAGTAATACTGAATAAATGAATGAGTATATGTAAAATAAAATAATAAAAAATAAAGGCAAAATTACACATACACACACACATTCTATTTTCTGAGGAATTAAGCTTAACTTGACACTGAAGAATAATCAACTTCTCTTTATGGCTGATGTGCCTAGTTGTCTTGATCGCTGAGGTTTGTTTTACATAGCCAGAGGATTGGCATAGATGGTTGGCAATATGGGCATCTCTTGGGAAAGACCCGCCTCCATTCTGGTTTTGATGCAATGAAATAGGAAGAACAAATGGCCAAAATAATCAGTTTCTTCTGATCAGAACTTCATGGTATCAGGGCTGTCACTTGCTGCATTATGTGAGTTAATTTTAGCAGAGGCAGCACAAGTGGGCTGGCATAGTGATATTCAGTGCCCACAAGATAAGCAGGCTGCAGGAAAAGAAACTGGAACAAGTAGCACGAATAACTTGGCTATCACTCTTCCTTAAAACCAGTGAAGTTTAGGTATCATTGTCTATTAAGAGATCTGAACCTGCCTAATTTATGCAGAATTTATAAATAGTTCTTGATACATGATGCATATAGGGCTGCTCAGCACCAGGGCTCTATTCAGAGTGCTGATAGCTGAGCAAACTGCCAGTTGTGTTGACAGGACAAGCAGACAAGAATCCTTTTGCATTTAGCCCAAGAACCAGTTCAGTTTTGGTTTGTGTCTAGCCACTTGAAAGATGCAGAGTGCTGAGAAAGTCCAACAAGGCCAAGGCAAAAGAGCTCTGAAAGGCAGTGAGGTGAGCAAAGTGATCAGACTTGTGAATTAGCTAGTCCTGTCAACATCACAAAGCACATCACTCATCCCAGCTTTCTCCATATATGGAATGGAAGAGCTCTGTGTAGCTCTTCTAAATATCTAAGTCCTTTCAGGCAAACATCTGCCTTATCAATACCTACTCCCAGCTCCAGTTAAAAGGGAGTTTTGTAGCCAATGTGTCTGTCAAGCTAAAATCAAGAATCTTTTGAAGAATACAATCTCCCTTTTACTGCTTCCCCTACAGTGACATTATCCTCACAGAATATATCTCTATTTTGGTGAGTTAAAACTAATCAAATATTGCCCAGACTTTTATTCTTACATTGTAAATTTTTGAAGTCCACCTTCTCAAGGCAAAAAATGTCACTCCCTTATATTATTTAGGTCTCTCCTTATTCTTAGCCAAGCAAAAACAAATGTTTTGGCACTTCAGAGCAATGATTTTTCCCCCACAAACTTCCAGCAAAATTCAGAAGCAGTAAGCTAAGAAAAAAGCCACCAATAGCTGTTTTTATGGAGGCTTAAATGATTCCAGCAAGACACATTTTCTAGGGACCATAGAGGAAGATCCCTGTTTTTACATAGAAGCAGATCAAGAAAGTCTTTTAGAGAATGCAGAATCCATGTGCCAACTATTCCTACATCTATTACTCCCACTGATCAATTGGTGCACGTATACAGAAAAAGCTAAATTATATTTTCAAAGCAAAGTATATTTTCCTCTTCCTGTTTAAGAATTGCACAGTCCTTATCAATTCATGCAGAACTCTATGACTGCTTTTTGTTCTACCTTCAGGCTAGCTATGTTTTAGGCTGGTCTAAAGAAATCCTAAGACAAAAAATGATATCTTGAACTCTCTCTCTTCAGTCTTGAATGAGGATTTCTATCTGTAATTTGAAACTTCACTACATTTCTCCTAATTGTCTTGAAACAACACTGTATTTGTAATTTTCTTTTATATTTTTATGTTTTTTTTTCTGCCAAGTGCTGCCATGGAAGCATAATTCCTGGCAGTCTGCACAGAGACCCATATTTGTAAAATAATTGTTTAAATTATTTCATTTTTATCCTAATTTTCCCTCAAAGTGATTCTACTTATTGCAAGTCTTTCCCAAGCAATTGTACCTCTTCACTCCTGGTAATCTGAGACAAACTGAAACAGCAAATAACTGCAAGCTCTCTCTGAACCACTCCTTCAGTCATGAGTCAGTAGAAAAGTATGCTGACCTTCGTTTTGCTGCCCACGTTGTGGGCACAGTGAAAGGGTGGCAAGGAGCAGCAGACAGTCTCCATCCTGTTGCTTCCCACACCCTCCTTTCAGCTAAAATGAAAAACCAAAGATATTTCCCCCCCCAGTTTCTATTTATTTATTAATTTATTCTATTCCTACACCACCAAATCAACTATGCCTTGTGGAGGTTTATGAATAGAGACTAAACATTTTCTGTATAATTAAAAATATTGACAATAAATAAACTGATTAAAATAATCCATAAAATCTAAACATAATTCGAATAAATGATAAATCATTACTTTTTGCAAAAAAAAGTTTTACTTTTATAAGATGATTAATTTAAATTCTCCAACTACAGCAAGAAAAATAACAAGGATGGCAGAAATCAGTTACCAATTGTTCTCCAAAGAGCTCAGATTTTGTCATCTGGAAAGCAGTAGGGTTGGATCTGGTCTTATTTGTGAAGGCAAATCAGTAAAGGCAATGCAATAGAACTAGGAACATGTCTGAAAAATGACACTTCCTGTTCTAATTGTTGAGTTCCACAATAGAATGATAGTGCGAGCACAGATTGCCTATGGTTGGCAGCACTCATAAGTCACCTGAGCAGTAGATAAAATGATGCATATACCCCACTAAAAATAGTTGAAACCATGGTCAGAAAAGCCTGCTCTTGCATCCCTCTGGGACAGAACTCATTAGCTAATAGAACTGAGCTCCTTTTTTTCCAATTTAGATTAACCTTCTGGCTAGCATTTGTCCAGGTAGATTTTTCAACTGTTTTTGATGCTATTGCTCCTGGCATCCTCCTTGGGAAGGGCAGCAAGGAGAGAGGCGGGAGGTGGCAATCCTTCCTTACTGTGTAGTTCCAGTCAATAATTTGGGGCAGCAAGAAGTCTCCCTTGGGGCTGCTTGTTTGCAAAGTGTCAGATGAGTCAGTCCTCTTTCATCTAACTTTGAGATGAAATCTCTGGGAGAAGTCATTTAATGGATCATGTATTATAGCATCAGTAGCCAGCTTTATAATTCAAATCAGGGCTGGACTGGAGTTGCTGTGGAAGTTCTTCCCCAATGTCTGAAGGCTGTAAGAGTTTGGATAGGAGAGAACAGCCTAAAGTTAAACCTTATTATTCAAATTAGGGTTAAAGATAGAGTTACTGTAGATTCTTTGGGGTTCTTCTATGTCTCCAGTGCTGTGTTTTGATAGGGAAATTTTGAGTCCAAAACATAACACCTCAGGTTCTGACCAATACCCACCAACAGCAACATATCATACACTTTACTTTACTTTCCCATTTGGTTTAAAACAGTGGTTGCCAACTAGTGGGCTGGGAACCACTGGTGGTCCGTGAAAAAATTTTTGGTGGTCCACAGAGAAATGTCACCCCAAAGCACCCCCTAAAGCAATTAACCCAGGCTGCATGAGAACACAAAATTGCGCCACCCACATGGCCTGTGGGAACACAAGGCTTGTGTCACTTGCATTGCAAACAACATGAGGTAGTGAGAGAAATGCGTCTTTGGGACCCTGCAAGGCATCCTGCTCCAAGTGGCTGCACTGGCACAAAAAGTCTCACAAAGACTCATTTCTGGTGGAGTTTGGGGAAGAGAAAGAAAGACTTCTACTGCTTCTGCTACTTTCCTTGCATGAAACCAAAAGTCTCTCTCCCTCTCTTTCTCTCCCCTCTGAGAACAAGCTGGAGACAGGATCCTGCAACCCCAAATAAAGAACAATCAGTAGGATAATGGGGTGGGGAATTTTCCTGTACTTTGGGGAGGATTTTTCCAGGGTCTCTGGTCTGTGGGATTTAAAACTAAACCCCTGAAAGTTTAACATGATGTTTTAAACTACAGTTAGATGTCTTGTGGACTGTTTTCTGGCCAAAATTGCTGCAACTCACCAGATCAACCTGAGAGAAACTGCTGCTAATGCCTCACTTCCCCCAGAATTGGGTTGCTGCTAAAAGGAGCTGTTTTCTGTCATAGAGCTGACCCTCTGGAACAGCCTCCCCACTGAGAACAGGGACCAGGCTTTCCTCCTCCCTCTGACCACTTTTGGAAAACAACTCAAGACTAGAGTCTGGCACCAGGGCCTTTTCCTGTGGGGGAGGTTAAGAGGTTTATGCTATAGTTTCATCTCATATTTTATTGTTAAACTTACTGTGGATATTTTAATATCTTTGCTTTATTGTTCCTTATCATGGATATTTTATACTTGTTTTGCTTGTAAACTGCTGTGAGTCAATTTGTTGATACCAGTGGTATATTAGCTAGCTAGCTAAATAAATAAATAAATAAAATCCATTCGGCTTTCTCCAAACTATTCAGTGAAGATTGCCCTCACCCTATTTAGAGACCCACTGCTTATTACTGGCTCCATGCTACAAATTCTCTCCCTTATGGCAGCCTGAATTGAAAAGGGCCCTGGCTCCATGGTGAAGGACATTCTTTACATGTGGAAAGGAAAGACTGGAGAAGATATCTGTTTAAAACTGTGGAAAGCCTCCACTGGAGAGCCATAGGATCCTAGAATTGTAAGTAGCCATTAATGCCATTGAGTCCAAGCCCTCCTGCTCAGTTCAGGAATTTAAATTAAAGCATCCCAGACAGAGGGCTGCCTTGCCTCCACTTGAGCACATCTGACCAAGGGGAGCCTGCACATATCTGGGTCATTGGTTTCACTTTTAAATTGCCTGTGCTGTTAGAAAGTTTTTCTAACAGTCAACTGGAATCTGCCTTCCTCTAACCGAAACTCAGCATTCCACATCCTTTGGACTGAAATGAGAAAGGGCAGGCCTTGGCTTTCTTCTCTGTGACATCCTTTCACACAGGGTTTGTACAAGGCAGTTTGCAAAAGAAAAAAAATAGTGTGTGGGATTGTTATCATGTTTATACTATGCAAGACTGGGTGTGAGAGGCAGAGATTTAGGCATATAGAGAGTTGGGGGAATAAAAATATAGGTAATCCTTGACTTACAACCAGTCACTTAGTGACTGTTCAAAGTTACAAAGCTATTTTTCAAAGGTGCCTGAAGGCCAGACAAGGAATAATGGATGGAAATTGAACAAGGAGAGATTCAACCTGGAAATAAGGAGAAATTTTCTTTTCTGACAGCATGAAGCAATGCATTACCAGTGTGCAAACAGTTTGCCTTCAGAAGTTTGTGGAGCTTCCATCACTGGAGGCTTACAAGAAGACTCAGACTACCATCTGTCAGAAATGGTGTTGGCGCTGTCCTGTTGGTGAAGTGGTTGGACTAGATCAGGGGTCACCAAACTTTTGGACCTCAGGGACCACCAAACTCATAATTTTAAATCCCAGGGACCACTAACTGGTTCTGTGGGTGTGGCCATATATTGTAGTGTGTGGCTTGGTGGTCATATGAACTGGCTGGGCATGGCTTGTATGTAAATATTATAAATATTTAATATAAATATTGAATTTTTTTATTAAAAAGAGCAACTTTTACCCAAAATCAGGCAAAGCAAGCAGGCAATTGAGTTGCTCACCGAATCACAGGATTCATTCATGAGATCTATCTATCTGAATCAGCTAACTCAGTTCTTTCAAATTTGCTTCGGTGAGTCTGCACTAAATAATAGAACCTTCAGCCCTAAGGGAAGTTCGGCTGTGCTTAAAAGCAGAGCCGAAGATCTAAAGACTAAACTAGAAAGCAAGAAATCCAACCATTTCCTGCTTCCTAGTTAATCTAAATCTCCTGGCACAGCAGAACAGATGATGGTTGGGAAAAGGAAAAATAGCAATTTAGCAGGCAAGTTTGCCAGGTAAGGATTGAGTGGGTGAGGAGGGTTCCCATGGGCCATGTGGGTGGCACAGCCCTGTGTTTCTGCACAGCGGGGGTGCTCTGGGGGTGAGATTTCTCTGTGGCCCACCAAAATTTTCTCACAGTCCACTGGGCCACGGCCCACTGGTTGGCGACTGCTGGACTAGATGACCTACAACATTCCTTCCAACTCTGTTAATCTGTTAAATCTGACAAAAACTGGAAAAGTTGCTCCCTGCCACTACTTCGCAAAAGTATTTAAAACTAAAAGCCCATTATGGTAGTTTTACAAGAACAAAAGGGTTGGCTCAGTCTTTGATGGTGGCCCATTCCCTGCCTTGTAAGGTGAAGGTTTGGGTTTCTGAGTTGAAATTTTATACATTTTTTTTCTACCCTGGGGCAAGACAAACTAATAGCAATGCAAACTAATGGTTCCTTCTGTGTTTTTGATATCTGTCTGGAGCTTCCTTTCCTGCCTCAAGAGGTACTTCTTTTGTCCAGTTTTGGGAGATAATCCCATTGGGGCAGCCCAGAGAGTTTCTGGGGAGTTACGTGATTCTTATTGTTTGGAAATTAATCCCCTTGGATACAGGGCAGGGAGTTTCTCATGGCTATGTTATCTGATTTTCTCAATGGCTCTCCCTGGGCAAGTGCACTGAGTGGATTGTTTATCTAGCTTGCAACACTTTTACGAGGTGTGAAATGCCCAGAAGTTCAGTTAAGCCTATTTAGAGCTTTCCCTTGCTGCCTGAGGGAAAGGAAAAAAGTAGCAAAAAGGTGTTGGTTTATTATTCTAGTGTGGCTGCTTGTCTTTCTGAGGTCATTGGGGGCTTGCCAAGCCCTGCAGGGTCTTAGCTAAGGGATTGCCTCCCCTGCGAGCCCCCAGCAGCCTATCCTTGGGCCCGCTTAATGACTAGCACAAGTTAATAACAATAATTCTAGGCTGAATTATAGCTGTAAATCAAGGATTACTTGGAAAAGGGGAAGTAGCTGGCAACTGACTAATGAGCAAAAAAAAAAAGAAACTTAAAAAGGATTCACCCTAACCTATCAGACAGTTAAAAGTGATGGTGGTATTTTCAGACTTGCAAGACTCTGCTAATGTAGCCTTAGTTGAATTAGCAACTAATGCTTCCTCTCTGATTACCTGAGACATCCTATGAAATCCCAGCCATTTTCATGATTCCTGGTAGAAAAAGTCCACATAAGCAAAAGGCCTATGAAAAGCAAGAATAATGATCATTTTCATATGAAAGGGCATTTCAGTCTCAACTGTATATGTTGGGCATAAGTGAAGGAGTGCTAACCAGGTTGGCTAGAACCTCACAACTATACAAATTTAATTATCAGAGAAGACTGCTTCTGTTTTTCCTTCAGTTCAATGCTTGACTGTGGCTTTGCATCAGGATGATCAATTTTACTCTAGAGACTGAGATAAGGAGTGAAAACAGTTTATGTAAGTAGAACTTGGATGAAGGCAAAATGGAAAGAGGAGGAGGAATCCAGGTGAGAAAGAGATTAGAATGGGAAATGATTCAGAAAATCCAGATTCGAGCAGACAATAAAAGTGAGAAGAAAGCAAGACGGCTGAAAGCTTCACTGCTGATGGATTAGTAAGAAGTAAAAAAGTATTTTATCAACAGCTTTGGTTAAAGTAAGGAATTCTTCAAAGCATATTTTGATGTATGTATTCAATCATATTGTAATCATATTGTAATTTCACTGCTAAATTGCTTTTAAACTTCTATTTTGCCCTTCTTCTTTTGCAAACAACCCCATGTCCACTGGAAGCCCAAGAGATATTTTTGTACAGTCTCTTTTGACTGACACTCTCATCTTTCTGTATTTGTTTCTGCAACATTAAGCTTTTACGGAAAAGGGTGGCTTTTCCGTAAAAATATTCATGCATGCAAAAATTATGCAATAAGCTATTCATGAAAGTAGGGCGCTATAATAGCAAAGTAGCACATGTATTGTTCCTATAGATGTTAACTGTTTGGATCAGATTTATAAAAATACAGCCAGAATTTTAAAAAATGAAATCTGAAACTTCATTGGGAGTTGCTGAGTTGCAAAATCAGTATCTATCCATATCATCTAACAGATGTGCAAATACAGGAATTTTATTAATTTAAAATTTGAGGTTAAGATTCCTTTACATATCACCTAAAGCATATTAGCTCTTCCCTACCTCTTTCTCTCTTTGGAGATTTTTTTAGGAGACAAAACATTATTCTTTCCATTCTTCATTTTTACCTGCTGTGTACCCAGCTAGCTTGACATTTTGTGCACATTGCCTCTGCCAGCATCTACAAATGACACTAGGATGTAAGCAAGATTATTTCTGAAGTCTGCCCCTTCCTCTGGTAGAAATGAGCATCCCCAAACTGAATTACAACAGAAAGAATAAACTTGTAGTATGATATATTTAATAAAAGAGTGGGGTGGGGGATGAAGAGAAGAAAAACGCAGTGCCTGAGAAGGTAATGCGTTCATTTGAATAATGGGCAAAATCAAATTAATTCTACATTAAATAGTTCTGAATAAAGGGTTTAAGTCAGCAGTTTCAAACTTGTTTTCCTTAATTACTTTCCGTGTTTAATGTCATTAAGAAGATTAAAAATTCATTAACAAGAGTAGTAAAGTGGCAAATCAGTAAAGCTATCACTCCAGGTTAAAAACTAAGCTGAGGTTGACACTTTGCATACTTCTACAGGCATTACGGGAAATGCTCTTGGGGATCAAGAGGTGGCTCCCATGGGAGAGACACAGAGCCGAAGCCAAATTTGATGAAGGTCAGTCCATGTGGGGGGGAGAGGGCGTAGAGGGAGGAACCCCATGGTAATTAATAATGGGACTGCCCATGGTTGATGACATCTCCCCTTGGATTAATAGCTCAATTGAATTTTGCATAGAAGTGCAAGTTTAAGTCCCGTGTGCATCCCACAGTTTATTTTCCATCCTCACTTGCTTTTCTCTCTGTAATCATGGTTAAGAAATAACATTTAGTTCACTGGATTTAGGATGAAGATATGTACATAAATAAGATTTTATTTGTTTTCTTTTTTAGATGGCATCAAAATAGAAATATAGTATTCAGGAAATACTGTATAGAGACTTCATTCCCTACATATAATTCTGCTAGAGTTTCCATACATAGCTGTTTTTATCAATCCAGAGTTCAGTCTAATTAAGGACATAGTCAAGACAAGAGGGAGGAGTATTTACCATAATTATTAATTAAGAGTAAAGTTGTGTTGTATTAACAAGGCATCATAGTTGAGGGCCAAAAAAAAATTACAGTTCTGTAACAAGCAGTTATTACAGTTACAGTTGTGTAACAAGCAGTTATAATAGTTGAGGAAAAAAATAAATTCAGTCCTAGTTCTCCATATTTCATAAGCAGAAAATAATGGATAAGAAATATTATTTTCCTTTTAACAAGATTTTTTGTTTGTTTTAAAACAAGTAGAACAGTAGAAAGCCAGAAAGGGCATGGATACTTTTCAGTTTATGATGTACTGCATCAAAGGTCTACCAGGGATGGTCCTCCAGAAGATGGGAGAGCTTTTTGTTGGGGTCATGATTTAATTTTTAGAAACACAGAGATATGGGTTGATGGATATGTGGATTCTGTGAGATGCTTGTCTGTCTGGACATCACAAACCATCTAGATAGGATATAATAGGGAGGAGGCAGCTGTCATGGTCCCTCCTGATACCAATGACACAAGAAAAAATAGTGGGCTGGTTCTTGAAACTAAATTTTTGAACTGATTAGACACTTAGGAAACTTTTTGAGATAAGCCAGACCTGTAGAAGACTCATTCCAAACTCTTGATTCAATGATTCAAGAGCAGAAATGGAATTTTAGCTAGGAATGTATGCTATAGCACAGGGGTGTCAAACTCAATTTCATTGAGGGCCACATCAGGGTTGTGTTTGACTGCGGGGTGGTGATGGACATGGTCAGCTCGAGTCAATTTTATCAGGGCATCTGTGATGGTCTGAGCACTCTGCCAGTGAATTCAGACCAAAGGATAACACATGAGCAAAATTTTGAATGTGCAGTGTCAGACAACTGGTGTGGACACCAGAGAATTGTAATTGACAAAAAATGGAAAGAATGGATTTTCAAATTGTACATGAATGGTGAAGAACTAGAGAGAAAAAATGAGGAAAAATTGGAATAGACAGCATCATCATCATCATATAGATTTGTAACTGACTGATAAACTGTACTTAATTAAACTGTCCTTACATTACAAAAAAGATGTTGAGACTTTGGAAAAAGTTCAGAGAGAGCAACTAAGTTGATTAAAGGCCTGGAGACTGAAACATATGTAGACTAAAACAGTAGCAGGAAATGGGTATGGTTAGTCTGTAGAAAAGAAGGACTAGGGGTGACATGATAGCAGTAGTTCCGTAATTGAGGGGCTGCCACAAAGAAGATGGAGTTAGCTTATTTTCCAAAGCATCAGGAGGCAAGACAAGAAATAATGAACGGAAATTAATCAAGCAGGGAAGCAACCTGGAATTGAGGAGAATCCTCCTAACAGTAAGAACAATTAATCAGTGGAATAGCTTGCCTTCAGAAGTTGTGAGTGCTTCATCACTGCATGTTTTAAGAAGAGACTGGACGGCCACTTGTCTCAAATTGTTTAGCCACTTCTTTCAAATTGTCTCCTGCTTGAGCAGTTGGACTAGATGACCTCCAAGATCCCTTCCAGTTCTATTCTGATTGAAATAGGCAAACTGACATACCTTGGTTTTTAATGAGAATTGTTATAAAAAGTGGATGGAGAAATTATAAGGCATGCAAATACTTATAAAAGAACAGTGAGAACCATAGCTTGATGCATTGTTCATTAAACAATGTGAAAATGACTGCATAGAAGAGTGCACTCTGCTATTGGAAATCAGAATTGAATATATCAGAAGAAAGAAAAATAAATTGATGGGGTTCTTGAAAAATATGTGTGGTAATACTAGAAGACATAAAGAGATAGGGTCAAGAGTGAATGGCTGTTGGAATGTGGATTAAATACAAAAGTGAATGACTGTCCAGTAAAATACAAAAGCTGTATTTTGAACTGGTTTGGTAATATAGAAAGAATTAACAAGGATTGAATTGCAAAGCAGCTATATGAAGGAAGAGTGAATGGACCAAGATGAAGGGAAGACCGAGAAAGTCATGGTTGGATGGAGCTAGTTAGATCTTTAAAAAAAAGGGAGAGGTAAGAAGTTTAAAGAACAAAAGACAATGTATGATGCAATGCATAGATGTGGTGGAAACAAGGGTGGTTTTCAAAGAAAGAATGGTATGGAGAAACATAATGAATGGTGTAAGGATAAATTAACTTCATCATTGCTTCCTGTTATTTTTTTTATCTCCTGCCTATTTTTTTGGCTCACTGTGTTTTATATCTTTTCTGTATCTTGCATAATCCCTTGAAAAAAACAATCTGATATACATATAAACAGTAAGTATAAGTAGGAATCAATCAGATACTTGCTGTAGCAAGGAGATGGCCCTATTGCCACAACAGTCTTCTCACAGGTTTTATACTTAAGAAAACCCGCACCCTTTTGATCCATCTGTTGCTTACTGTTGGAAAAATGTTATGTTGAAACAGTGTACTAATGCTGCACACTTTATTAACTGGTTAACGTAACATCACTGCTTATCTTTGAGAGATTATTTCAAGATTTCTGTTCAACTTTAGCATTATTCAAAACTCTTACCTTACTTCAAAACTCCCTGAGTGGACAAGCATTGAAACATCACTGACAGTTGCTTGATGCAACAGCATACATTAGTGTCATTGAGGTAGTATAAAATAAGATAATGTATTACAAAGGGGAACTGGAAGAACATCTACTTCTTCAACAGCTCAGCACTGCAATTGCCCTTTCTAACCATTTTGAATCAAAATAAATAGCACACTGTGCAGCAGCTTTGTAGATCTTCATGCCCACTTCTAATGCCAAGGCTGAATGAACTTTGTAAAAGCAGCTGGTGGTGTTTCAGGAAGATATTTGCATAAGTTGTTTTTAACTTCTAAAATGCAAAGGAAAATACAGATTTTTGGTCATAGGATGACTCAGGTACATTTCCACAATGATGTTGATTCATATGGGAGGAACAAAGGAAGCTTGGTGTAGAAAATCATGATACAGTTCTGCTCTATATATAGAAAATAGAATAAATGTGGATTTTGCTTTTTCTTGGTTCCAGTATTTGATTTATGTTTCAAGATGGAATCACTGAGCATAACTTTTTGTAGTGTGGGATCTCCTCTGAAAGATACAAAAGAAATGTGTTGCGGATTTCTTTCAATTAAACTTGCAAGATCTTTTAAACCAAATTCATCTGAGCATAAATAGCAAAACGGAATAGAATGTATCGATTCTTTTCTCTCCACTCAAAAATCCCAAATACATCCTTGTTCATAATTTTAATGTAAATTCCCTCAGATATATTTTACTTTTGTAAAAAAAGGATTTGCTTCACTATTTCTTACATAGCTGTACCCTAATTAAATTAAGCACCAGGCAGTTCCAAAACCTGATAAAACAGACCTTAAAAAGTTGGAATTGGAAGTTACTTTGTTGAGCATCTACTGTAACATCTGCCTAATGCAGGAATCTAGTATTTCATCTTTTTTTCTTTTAACTGAATACATTTTAACAAAATAAAAACCATAAAATAAAATAAAAGATAATAAACAATGAAGAAGAAAATAGAAAAAAAAGAAAAAGAAAATGAAATTTCTAAAGAATGGCTTCCAATCTTCTTGACAGTATTTATAAATACATTTATTTTTTCCTTCTCTCTCTAAAGTTACCAAAATCTCACTTTTTCTAACCAAGAATTTTCCATCATGTTTAATGAAGGAGCCTATCCCAACTCTCCTTCATTCTTTTCAGTGGCTTTTCTGGTGTTGAAAGCAAGCTGTGGGGAGGGGATAGCCAACACTTTGGAAGATATACTCAAGATCCAGAAAGTTATTGACAGACATGAACTCTGGGTCCTATTCAACAAAATGCAATTCAATGGTGAGAAAAGTAAGAACTATACTTAAGCAAGAAAAACCATATGCCGAGGTATAGAATAGGTGATACCTGATTCAACAACAGCAACTGTGAGAGGGATCCAGTTCTAGTGGACAATCAATTAAATATGAGCCATCAGTGTGCTGCAACTGCCAAAAAAGCCATTGAGGTTCTAGGCAGCATCAGCAGAGGGATACTATCAAGGCCAAATAAATGTTAGTACCACTTTATACTGCACTAGTGAGGACACATTTGGAGTAATGCATTCAATTTTGTTGCTACAATACAAAAAAAAGATGCCGAGACCCTAGAAAGAGTACAGAAAAGAGTGGGTGAGGGAACTAGGTATGTTTAGTCTAACAGAGAAAGGTTAGGAATAATATGATAAAAATCCTCCAATACTTGAGAGGCTGTCATAAAGAAGAGGAGATTAACCTATTCCTCAGAGTGTCTGAGGGTAGGATAAGAAATAACAGATAGAAGATTATTAAAAGAGTACAACTAAGAGGAAATTTCCTGACAGTGAGAACAATTGATCAGTGGGATGACTTTCCTCCAGATATTGGAGGTTTTTAAGACTAGATTGATCAGCCATTTTTGGAATGATATTAGATCTCATGCTTGAGCAGGGGGTGAGTCTAGAAGATAATGATTAACAGAATTGGAAGGGACCTTGTAGGTCATCTAGTCCAATCCCCCGCCCAAGCAGACCCTACACTATTTTTGACAGATGGCAGTCTAGTCTCTTCTTGAAAGCTTCCAGTGATAAAGCTCCCACAATTTCTGAAGGCAAGCTGTTCCATGGGCTATGCGGTTCCATTATTCTCACTGTCAGAAAATTACTCCTTATTTCCAGGTTGAATGTGTCCTTGATCAGTTTCCATCCATTATTCCTTGTCTGGCCTTCAGGTGCTTTGGAAAATTGCTTGACCCCTTTCCTCTCTCTGGCAGCCCCTCAAATATTGGAAGACTACATCATGTCTCTCCAGGTCCTTCTCTTCACTAGACTGGCGATGCCCAGTTCCTGCAACCATTCTTCATATGTTTTAATCTCTAGTCCCCTAATCATCTCAGTTGCTCTTCTCTGCATTCTTTCTAGAGTCTCAACATCTTTTTAATAGTGTGGTGACCAAACTGGATGTAGTACTCTCGGTATGGTCTTACTAAGGCTTTATAGAGTGGTATTAGTACCTCCCTTGATATTGATTGTATCCTTCTGTTAATGCAATTTAGGATTGCATTGGCTTTTTTGGCTGCTGCTATACATTGTTGGCTCATATTTAATTGGATGTCCACTAAGATTCTGAGGTCCCTCTCACAGTTACTGCTATTAAACCTGGTTTTACCTAGTCTGATTTGTGGAAGGTAAGGAATTGGATACCTCCTCTAAGTTAAAGAACAATAACTCTACTGTAGCCCATAGTGCTTGAGGTGTCCACAGCCCCTAATCATCTCAGCCTCCCTAATAGGCTTCCTACCTATGAGAAGAAGGCTCAGGGGAGACATGATAGCCATCTTCCAATACTTGAAGGGCTATCACATTGAAGAGGACATCAAAGTATTTTGAGGGCAGGACAAGAAGCAATGGGTGGAAACTTATCAGAGGGAGATTCAACCTGGAAATAGGGAAGAATTTTCTGACAATAAGAACGAGTAATCAATGGAATAGTTTGCCTCCCAGAGTTGTGGAAGTTTTCAAGAAACAATTGGACAACTATTTGTCCAAGCTGGTATAAGGACTCCTGCCTTGGGGAGAGGGTTGGACTCGAATACCTCCAAGCCTTATGATACTATGATTCTACCCTCTTTCTCTAGGAAATGGATAAAACTGAAAAAGACATTCACACTTCCAAAACTATTTAATTAGGAATGCATTATTGCAGGTCTGAGGTAAAATAAAAAAAAGAAACATTTCATTAGAATACCTGTTGGCTTTCAACAATGGAAGCAATGATTTATCCAAATACATTAGACATAACCAAAATGATAAGATATAACAAATTCCTAGATAACCAAGGAAGACTGAAGATGAATCAAGAATTGGTGGCCCTATCTACAATTGCAGACAAGACACAAAAAAGATATAGAGGAATTTTGGACAGATAGAGAACAACAACAAATTGACAAAATTTTACTAGGACCAGAAGAAAAATTCATAGCTAAAATGTATAATTATTTACTTAAATTTGATAGGGAAGAGGATAAAAAAAGTCTCATCAGAGAAGCAATTAAGGGGAATTAAGGGGAAACTTCCTAACAGCGAGGATAATTAACCAGAGGAACAGTGTGCCTTCAGAAGTTGTGGGTGCTTCATCACTGGAGGTTTTAAAGAAAAGGCTGGACAGCTATCTGTCTGAAATGGTATAGAGCAGGAGTGACAAACTCATGGCCTGCAGGCCGCATGCATCACATGCTGGCCACGCCCACCCCAATTTTAGCGAAGGGGAAAAAAGTTGCAATACATCATGTGATGACAGCTTGATGGCATGAGTTTGATACCCCTGGTATAGGGTCTCCTGCTTGAGCAGGGGATTGGACTATAAGACCTCCAATTTCTCTTCCAATTCTATTCTGATTGAACTCACAAGCTATCGTATGATAGCTAAAAAAAACAGAATGAAAAAAAATGAGGTAAGGTGAGTGATTAAATACTGAATTACAGTAATATTTTTTTTTTGACTTGGTATCAAGGCTTAGGCCACCAAATGGCATGCTGAGAGCTGCTTTTCCATATGACTCTAAAGAATTTAAGTTGCTAAGGAAATCCGTAATTGTGCTGTCCAGACAATTTATAATTAATTGGGAATTGGGATAGTTAGAAATTGGGAGCTGTCCCTTTAAGGGAATGCATCATGGTAAATGTAGTTAAGCATCCTGGGAAATGTAGTCCATGTCATGTGGTCACATCTGCAATCCTGATTGGTCACTGAATTGACCCTTGGTGGTTGGGGGAGGTTCCTTCACTCTTGCCTGAACCCCAGCAGTGTGCTGGTGCCTCATCCCCTTGCTCCTTCATTATAGGGATGAAAAGAGCACTATTCTTTTACACTATGAATTCAGCTATGTAAAGATTTGGACATTGAGATGAATCTCGATGTTACCGTGAATTATATATGAGGATACCTGATGAACCAATAAAGAAACTTTGTATGGATGCTTTGTAGAGTTATCTGTCTGCCTTTATACATTCAATCAGTAATTATGAAAGGACAGAATAGTAATGTATTTGTAATGCTAAAATAAAATAGACTGCATGTAAACAAGTATACACATTTCTTTTACACAGAACCTTTTGAGAAATTTAAGGTCACTAGAGCTTGCTAAACCTGTCCCTTGGCTCTAGCACATCCTTCTTGTGGTGCCACATGCTTCCTTTCATGGGGGCAGCTCAAAAGCCTAATTTCCTTGCTAATCATATGTCCCAGGTCAAGTTTGGTGGATTTTATGTTAACTTACTTTTATAACAGCTGTCAGTACATGGTTCTCCTCTTCATATGGCTTGAGGTTGTTATTTAATGTCATTATATAATTGAAGAGATTTGTTTCATTTTTCTGATCTTTGATTGAAATATAATGAATCATTTGATTGATACAAGGAAATTGAGGGTGGCATATTTTGTAGCAATACATAGATGGTAGGAAATTCCCCAAAGATCAAGAAACAGACTCTCTTTCACTAAGGGAAGCAGGATAATTAAACGTTCCTTCATCTAAGCCATAATCATTTACAACTGGCTCTCTTTTGTAACTCTACTCCCTTCCACACCAAACTGGACTGTTCAGGTCAGCTCACAATGCCTGCAGCTGCAGAGATGTTTAAGAGCAGCTGGAAGCCTGGAAAGAAAGTAATTATTCCCTGGCAGGTGAGCAGAAAAGGCTTGGCTCTAGCATGGGGCAGGACAAGGTGGAGGGCATGACAAGACAGCGGTAGTTGTCACAAGATGGAGGGAAGAGTAGATAGTAGGGATGAAATGGGTTAGGGAAGGCATAATTTAAGGGCAGATCTGAGTCTATTCTTGGAACCAAATTGTAATCCTTGCTTGAGATTTCTTAGGCAAGGAAAATGTGCATCTTGTTAGAACATGGCCACCCTCTTACCAATAAACATTAGCATAACTGGGAATGGAGATTAGTTGACAGCTCCAGCTGACTAATTAAGACTCTCAAAACTACTGGGCTGCTTTGTTCTCACTCATGTGCCTCTTGAACAAAGGGACATTCAATCAGATCCTTGATCAGTCTGGTTCATAGCACACTCTTGTGAAACAATACACCGCCGCACTTTATCAAAAGACCTAATGATTACTATGCATACTAGTGTTTCCAGTTTCCATCCAGAACATACCTGAAACTATTGTTAGAGCTATGCCCTATGAAACATCCACATCTGTTCAGACTCAGGTGACAAGGATTCGCAATGAAGGGGCTTAAATTAGGCATTTCTCAAACTGCAATGCTTAGCCAGCAAAATAGTGACAACAGGGCAAAATGGTAAATACAAACTGAATGCAGAAGGAAAACAGTGGAATACTAGGATGTGCCTAAAAGGGTAAAAGCTTCTTCAAATCAAGCTCAATTCCCAATAAATTAATGCACAGTCTAGGCAGCTTTTATTTATATTTACCCATGTAGGCTTGTTTATAATTCCCAAATCAAAATAATCAAATACATAGTCAATAATCTATAAATGATGGCTTGGACAGTAATCTTTAACTTGTTTAGAGCCAGCCAGAAGTCTTAAGAACTACAGCAATTTTGGCAACTTAAAGAAGTATGCACTTCAGCTCCTAGAATTCCCAGCCAGCATGGTGGCTGGTGAATTCTGAGAATTGAAGTCCACACATCTTCAATTTGCCAAAGTTAAGAAACATTGCTATAGGTATAGGTAATGCTTATTGTTCAGGATGAAACTGAACAACACTTGGTGATATAGACTGCAGTTACCATTTATCAATCATCTTCTTGTTGAAATATTCTTTTATGTTTGTATCTTGGGATGCCTTTGGATTCTTGATAACATACCTCTGTAAAAGATCCACAGCCAACACTTACCTGCTGAATTCAGCAATGACATTGTACCAATTGCATAGTGCTTGTTGAGGTAATTCCCCGTTAGGAGAATGAGCACATACAGGGAGACGTATTTGAGAGGAGTGTTCAAATAATACACATACAGCACACAGATACACTGTACAGTAAATGTAGGTTTTTACTTCCAGAAACGTTAAGCAAAGTCCAAAATTGGAAATCCAAAGTCATTCACAGGTAAAATCTGTCAGTTTTCATCCAGGGATAATCCAAATATCAAATTCCAGTGTCAAAAACAGTTCAGTATCAGACTTACATTAAATCTAGTAATATCAGTTAATTAGAAGAAATGGAGGAACAGCAATACTTTCCAACAGAAGGAAACAGAGATACACTCTCTTCTGAGACTCAGACAAAAAAACCCAGGTTTCTGGCTCCATCTTATGGCCGTTTGAGAAACCACACCTAATTACAGTTTTGCATTTTTTTAAAGATACAGTTTTAAAATGTTTATCCTGGTTTATATATTTCTAACCCAAATACCTGTTAGGTGACTTATATTCCTAACAGTGCTAAAGACAAAAATTCGCTTTAAGTAATGAAGATGAATAAAGACTACAAAAAGAGAAAAAAGCAACCAGAATAAAGATTGAGATAATGAGGAGGATAAATTACATATTATACACACACACACTTTGTCAATCTTTGGGTGACAGAGATATGTTGCCAATGTTGGCATCACTTCAATCTTCACCAAAGTTGCTATTTGATTCCCCTACAAACTGTATATGTACATTTTCCTTTATGGATCAAAAAGTAGCTGATTTTTATACCATTTGGGGACAGAAATAGTATATATGAAGAAAGAATTTACATCCCCTCGGCCAAGTCTCCTGTTCCCAACATGACCAAAACATTCTTTGTTATTTGCTAGAGCAGGGGTTGCCAACCTTTTGGACCTCAGGGACCACCAAACTCATAATTTTATAATTTTAAATCTTAAAGAGAGAGAGAGAGGGGGGAGAGAGAGAGAGAGAGAGAGAGATGTGATCTAACTTCTCTCTCCGTCTTATACATACACACACACAAACACACAGAAGCAGGGTGGGATTCAAATTTCTTAACAACCAGTTTTGAGTGTGGCCTAATTTGTGGGTGTGGCTTTGTGGTCATGTGACTGGCTGGACATGGCTTTTATGTAAATATTATAAATATTTATGTGAATATTGAATTTTTTGTAAAAAAAGCAACTTTACCCAAAACCAGGCAAAGCAGGTAGGCAGATTGAGTTGCTCACAGAATTACAGATTCAGAGATCTATCTTTCTGCCACCTGAGTCTGTCACATAAATTTGTTTGCAAGCAAACTCACAAAATTAACTCACAGCACACCATGTATGTAAATATTGAAGCCCTAGTGCTTATTTTGGGGCCCAAAAGAAAATAAGACCCAGTCTTATTATGGGGAAAACATGAGTAACAACAAAATTCTCTGCAACCCATTTGCAATATTCAAATTTTGTCAGCCCTTTGAGGTAGTCCAGACATGAAGTATCAAGTATGAATACTAATACTGTCATTTTTGTAAAGTTGCAATAACAGAACCTTGCAAGCCTGAAAACAAAACTCTTCCCTCTTACCTTTACATTCCAAGAAACCAGGGATGGTCTCTTCTCAGATGTCTGCCATCCTTCCCTTCATTCTGCAGGTGAAATAGTCTAGTCAAAATAAGGATTAGGGATGACATGACATGATAGCAGTGTTACAATATTTGAGGGGCTGCTGCTGCCACAGAGAAGAGTGGGACAACCTATTTTCCAAAGTACCAGAAGTCGAGAGAAGAAACAATGGATGGGAAATAATCAAGGAGAGAAGCAACCTAGAACTAAGGAGAAATTTTCTAACAGTGAGAATAATTAACCAGTGGAACAGCTGCCTTCAGAAGTAAGGCATGTTTCATCACTTGAGCCTTTTAAGAAGAGACTGGACAGCCACTTATCTGGAAGTACAGAGTCTCCTGCTTGAGCAGGGGGTTGATTAGGAAGTCCCAAGTTCCCTTCCAACTCTGTTTTCTGACTGTAGTTTAGTCTGCAGCTCCTCTTCCTCCTTTTACCCATGTCCCAATGTCCCAAGCAGGACATTCTCCCAGAGCTTGATAAGTTCTCAAAGCACTTCCAAAATAAAGTTCACAAAATCATTCAGCATTTTTAGTGTCAAACATGGTTTCAATCCAAAGTAATGTCCTCCAAGCCAAAAAGCAAGGAAAAATTTCAAAATGTTTGGATGTGTTTATAATACCAGCCGCATTCCTGAAAGTGCTTGGAATGCATCTTTCCCCCTTATTTTATGGTAAAAGATTTCAGAATGACAGGTAAGACTAGACAACATAGCTTTATTCTTGCTCATTCTTCCAAACAAGAGCAAACCAGGGTAGCTTTGCAGTATTATCAGGACTTTGGGGGTCAGTTGATCATATTTTCCCTCTTGGAATGAATTCATTAAAGGAGCAAGGAGAATTAAATATTAGATTTGCAAAAAAAAAAAAGCTTAGATTCTTCTTTTGCCTTATTTTTATTGTTTTACTGATACAGTCAGATTGGAATAGAGAGAAGGGAGATGAGAGAGAGGAAACTAGAGAGAAAAAGAGAAAATATAGGATAAGGACTGAGTCCTCCAGCAGAATGTGGACCTCCAATAGATGTGGACTTCCAATAGATCTCTTGTGCACCAGAGGAACAACAGAACACAACTCCCAAAACAAAATACATTAAAAAGTACCGGATACTTTCTTGTCCGTTCCAGCCAAGCAAATTAAACATTTTTATGTCTTGCTTTCATGAAGTTATATTTTCTGTTAGTCACCCAATAGAACACTTTGGGTGGGTGAGGGGATTTATTGTTGATCAGGAGATCTCCAACTGTCACTAAATGTCCTTCCTAAAGAATTGGAAGATCTTACTTTGTAGCCATATGTTCCAATAAACAGGGTTTAGAGTTGATGATGTCTCCAACTCTATAGAAGGCCCCAGGCTGCCTGCCAAGGTATCCCACACTTTACAAAGTAATGGCTGTGAAGAAAGAATGTGTTGTTCTTTTGTTGGAACAGAGAGTCAAGAAAGTGTAGACAACTTAGAGAAGAGGATAAGAAGTCAGAAATGTATCAAAAAATTTTTTTAAAAAAGGGGGAGGAGAAATTAAAGGAAAAAGAGGCATAAAAGATGGTAAAAGAGACACAGTGAGTATTATTGTTGCAAACTAAACAGTCTTTCTATTACTAAATACAGGAGAGTCTAAATAAGAGAGATAGAGACAGAGAGACAGAGACAGAAAGACAGACAGTTCTTGCTGAAGTAGCTCTCTAAAAGGCAAGCAATTTTACAATTTTACATGATAACATCTGTTCAACATTTTTCATTGTCCTTTAATTAGGCAACAGAGCATAATCACCTCCCCAGCTAAGGTGCAACAAAAAAGAACTAAGAGAAGGGATGGCAATCACAATATAAGTTCAAATATAAATATAATTATTTTTATTTTGGGATGGTGACAATGAGACCTTAACTTGGAACAAATTAAGCCACTTCTGCTCTTTCTGGTGTAAACTGTATGGGGGAGGAAGAGGAAGAAAAGGGCAACAAATCAAATCCAAATAATTATTGCTCAGTTTATATCTTGGCTCTATTTACTGCTATTTACTGCTCAAGCAGGGTGGGAGGTGGAAGGAGAAGCATTTATAATACATGGTGAATTTCACTAACACTGCAATTGTCATCCCCCCCAACCCTCTGTGCAAATGTGTGCACAGTGGGGACAGGGAATCCTGTACCTGTATCAAAGGAATAGCTGCTACTCTTCTTATAAAATAAAAAAAACTATATTTTGGGGCAATGACAGTCATTTCACTAGTTGGATACACAACGATCAGCTCGCTGTATGTTCAAGGCCAATTGCAATTGGTTCTCTGTGGCCTCAGCTTTCATTTTGAGGGAAGCCCTGATTGTCTCTGCTTCTGTCCCTTAACTGCACTATGGGGATAACAATAGTAATTACTCTTGACTCACTGTACAACTAGATAGGACAATATTATATGAAGCCATTTTAATACTCTGAAGTCCTGTATAAATGTGAAACATTTCTATAGAGTTTAAGATCTTCTGAAAGTGACTAACTAGAAAGAAAGCCAAAAAATTCTTCAAAATTCCATATTGAAAGCAACCATTTATTCCCGAATTTGTCAGGATATTGACTTGACAAAGGCAGAGCCAAAAAAAGTAGTCATTTAACCTCCCTGCAAGCAGCAGTCCCTCCCCCCACTCAGCCATCTCCAGAAAGCAATGAAGCTTTTTTTTTCTAACAGCCTCGTCACAATAAATTCATGGCAGCTAGGGCTGAGAAACAGGCTGCTGCAATTTAAAGGAAGCATGGATTTGCATATTGAATTAAAATTAAGAGCTAATTATGCAAATAAATTATGACATTTGGCAGGAGAATTTGCTTCAAGATCATTTATTACGTTCCTTTTTATAACAGTGTGAGCATTTAACGGTCAAAGACAATATTTTAAAGGAAAATTAATGCAAGATTATTAACCTAAAAACAATTCCACATTAATGAGATGTATTTCTCTTCAACTTCTCACACCTGGCTGCCTGTTGACTCTGGGCCAGTGCTGTCTCCTAGTAAGCAGATTTCTTCATGCAGGCCATTAACAAACGATGTTGGATGCTGCTTTGGGCAGAAACACACAGGAAAATTTCTTGAGGTTTGTACTCGGATGCCCTGGAAAGGAAATTTTGAAGGTTAATTGTACTTCCTTTTCCTCTTCTATCAGCTAGTGTTGAAAAGCTGCCAAACTTCACCTCTCCACCCCACAAAATTCAATGATGTTGGCTTATGATAAAGCACAAGTATCAAATCACTGTTTCTACTGGAGGCAGTCACTGCTAATCCATAAAATAGGTACACTTCTTTAGCTTAAATCAGGCGGGGAGCTCTGTTTCCTCTCCTCTGATGCAACAACCTCAGAGCTTTCTAGCTACAAATATGAAAATATTCTTTCAGAAAATGATGTCATCAAATTCACCAGGAATTTTTTTCCTTATATAGCTCATAAAAGTGTAAGGACCTGCCGGTCAGCTATCTCCACATGCTATTCTTGTTTATTTATGACACTCTTATGTTTTTGCCCTCAGACTTTAGTTTCTTTGAATGGGTTAAGTCAGGGCTGTCAAACTCCTGGTCTGTGGGCCAGATGCCGTACATGAAGGCCATGCCCATGCCCGGTTTGGCAAAGGGGAAAAAAAGTCCTGATACATCACGTGACACTGCCGTGGTGATGTGAGTTTGACACCCCTGGGGTAAGTGGACTTTGTTGTTCTTTCTAAAGCTTCCCCAATTCACATATTGGCTTTTTGCCTCCTTCTTGCCCAGTCTTGCTGTCCTCTTCCTTGTTGTTCCACAGAAGTGCTTGATTGTCTTTCCTGTTTGGCTGGTATGACAGTGTATCGAAGAGAGAGATAGAGAAGGAGGAGAACCTAGAAGACAGGATTTCCAAAAAACAAACTATGGAATTGCAGCGCCTTGTATGGTATCAACATTATAGAATGTTAGGTAAAATAACAATGCCAGTTTAAATAATGTACATATGTATTTACATTTTATGTTGGCTAGATTTTAGGAAGAGTGTAATTTTTCTTACTTGATTTGAACAGAATAAGTTCCCTCCAAGAGAATTGCTTGAGTTTTTGAGCCATCATGAGGGCTAGAAAGTAAATTCAGCCTCTGAACACTTCTTCTTTTCCCCTCTTCCTGCCTACTTTCCTATATCTTGTAAAAGATGACAATAACAGCAGCCCAATGGGCAGAGAAAAAAAACATTTATCACTCTTCTAAACAACATTGTTATACAATGCACCAGCAAACAACAAGATACAGATGCAGCTTAGGGCTGAAAACTAGGTCTACATTTGCACATCCTCCTCCACTGACACATAGTTTGAAGACCAAATTTAAAATACTACATAGCTTTTATATAAATAGCTTTTAATAGCTTTTTATATAATCTTTAAATAGCTTTTTATGACTACTGAATATCCTAGTGCAAGCTCAAAATGCTGAACTTTCAACTCAGGGAATTCAGTGGAAAAACCCAGAAAGCAAAGATAGCACAATCTCTTCTGGAATAACAAAGGTCTTGATTTTTTTTAATGGAATGTACCGAACATCAAATACTTATTTAAGTGGCTTTTTATTAACTCAATAATATCACTTTTGGTGTTACACAATATTCTCAGAATGCACTGTCAATTCAAGAATAGAGCATAGTAACCAGAATAAAGAGATGCTGATCCTTCATTCTCACTAAGCATCAAAATACTTTTTTAAAGCCTGTTAACCAGTTTCCTCAAAGGCTAGGAGTAGGAATGCCAAGTGACTCTGGTGGCTGTACATTTCATTATATAAGGATCACAGCCAAGAATGTCTGTCTCCTGACCTATGTCCCCATCACCTCATAATAGAGGCAGGATTGCAACCAGTCCTCTACTGTAGATGACCTCATAGACAGGCAGAATCATTATGGACAATACAGCCTCTGAACTAATTCAGTTTTGTCTTACATGTTCCTTGCAGCCTGTAAGCACCAGTGTGAAGTGACTAGAGTGCATTTGGCATACTCAGGTTGTTATGTATTGAATGAATATAGTTGTGTTAATTGTGCTAAAGTGAAACTAACCTTTAGATGACCCTAACTGTTAGCTCATAATGTTTTGTAGGGAAATTAGAACATTTATATTTGGGTGGGCTTTTTCTAATTCTATGACTGGTTAAGGCCCTGTGGGCCTAGAGCAGTGGTGGCTAAACATTTTGGGCTCCCATGCCAAAAATTGCACATGCACTCGCATGCCAACACCCAGAAGGCAATGCGCACAGCCTCCCACACCCCCTGCACATGTGCACAAGACCCCCTGAGCACCCATATACTTCTGCACATGCATGCAAGACACCCCACGTTCCCTGTGTGTCTCTGAGCATGTGCATGTGTCTCCCATACCCCCCTGCCCCCCCATGCATGTGCACCAGATACATGACAATCAGCTGTCGGGTGAGCGGTGCACGTGCATGTGCAGTAGGGCTCTTCTGGGTGACCTCTTTAGTGCCGGCAGAATTGGGTCTGCATGCCACTTCTGGCACGTATGCCATAGGCTCGCCATCAGGGTCCGAGAGTATAAATCACAGGCATTTGGCTGCAGTTCCTCAGTTCCAGTTTTGAGTCAATAAGTGCTGTTGCAGCTTTGCTGGTTTGATTCTTGCCTACTGAAGCCCATTACACAATACAGGTTGGATATGTTCAGTTGAGTAGCACCATTATATTGATGATGCCTCACCCCAAACCAATATATGATCTTTTCCAGTGATTTCTTGTCACTTTGAAATAAACACGGAGGAGAAAATTGAATCTTGAGGTTTCCCACACTGGAGCAACAGTAGCTTGATAATCCTTATTATTTCAGATACTTGAGAGCACTATAATATCTGTGTCAATGTTCTAACTGACAAAGCGAACCAAAGCAAGCATGGCTGTGATGATTCAATCTCTGAATCCAAACTTTATTGAATACATCATTTTGGCACTGATGAGGCCAAAACCAGATCTAGTTAATTCCTGTTCAAACCCACAAAAAGTATAGATTCTCCCTCCCCCTATTAGAGTAGGTCACATTGTCCAATTGAGTCCCATTGTATTGTTATGAGAAAATGTATTTGGCTTTGGCAAACACCTACTGAAGTGTCCTTGGCTCTCACAGCTGTCTTCTTGATGAATGGAGCCTGCATTCCATCTCCCCTTTCCCTCCCCCTTGGTTTGTTGGGAAGCTGAGAAGCAATAATGGTTGTAACAGCAAAACACAAATCAAAAGTTGACATTCTGCCTTTCTTCATTATTTCTCAAGACTGAACCTATCCAATTCCTTCAATCCTGGTTCATAATCCTGCCTTTAATTTTTGATCATCATCCTGGACCTGTTGTAATGATTTGGAATCGCTGTTCAGAATTAGATATGGTATTTGTTAAATGAGTGTTGATAAGGAAGGAACAGACCCAGAATAGTGGAGAACTCTTTATTTACAAGTGGATTCAAAAAGCAAAATCTCGGCCAGCACTGGCTTTTTATAGCTGGTGCTGTCCAATATTTCAGCCACTGACAGATCTCTGATATTCCTGCCAGTGGCTGAAACCAATAAGTGGAGTCTGACATCAGATTCCACTTTGCATATGACTTGGTTTATGTAGATGTAGCATCATGCATATTTAACACCCCTCCCTTCTTAGTTCAGTCCAACCAATCTCCACAGATGTAGTCTTTCGGGTAGGTGGGGCTTTTATGCTTGCTTCTGGGCCTGCGCCATTCAGTTGTTCCTGAGGTGGCAGCCTGACTGGACAGGTCCGCTGCTGCTCCAGACTCCACCTTTGGAAATGCCTCGAATGTTTCCAGAGGCGTGGCAGTTTCTGTTGAGCTAGAGGCCTCAGACATACTACGCTGGACTCCTCCTCCTAAAGCTAAGTCCTCCTCTATTCTGTTTGGGATTGTTCTTGCTAATCGTGGGGAATCTAATTCTTGGGTTTTGATGTTGTGGGGTGTGTGTTTCATTGTTTGGCTTTGTGTGGGGGTTTAACCATGCGGCCCCGTATTTGTCTATGTGCCTGTTCCATGTTCTTCCCCTTCTACCTTCAGTCTGTATGATCTGTGTCCCATAATCTCGACTATTTTTGCCGGATCCAGGTCTCACCTCCCATGTAGTTACGTGCATACACCGTGTCACCTGGCGTGAATGTTCTGCAATTCCCTGTGGGGTATAAAAGGGTTTCATTAGTATAATCTGGATGAATTCTGTCCAGCATGGTTCGTAATTTTCTATTCATGAGCATTTCTGCTGGACTCCTATTTGTTGCTGCACTTGGCATTATGTGTTGGGTTAGGAATAATTTGTCGATTTTTTCCTGCCAATCGCCGGGGCCTAATTTCGTTAGGAGTTCCTTGGTTATTCAAATCATTCTCTCTGCTTGTCCATTCACTGCTAGATGAGCAGGTATCAATGGGGCATGTCGGATCCCTAAATGGGCAAGGAAGCTTTTGAATTGTTGTGCTGTGAGTTGCAGCCCATTGTCTGAAACCAGCACGTCGGGTAGCCCATGGGTAGCAAATATTTTCTACGGAGCTTTGATCATTGCCTCAGTTGCCATGGATTTCATAATGACCACCTCCAACTATTTAGATTAGGTGTGAGCTACAATTAGGAACATTTGTCCCTGGTAGGGTCCAGCAAAATCTATGCACCCCCATGGTTTTGTGGGCTTTTCCCACTTATGGGAGGGTGCTGTGGGAGAGGCTGATCAGGACACCTGACATGGTGAGCACATGGCAACCCAGGTTTCAATGTCTTTGTCTATGCCCGGCCACCAGATGTAACTCCTTGCTGGGGCCTTCATTTTCACTATCCTTGGGTGCCTCTCATGTAACAATCCCAAGTTTCTTTACTGTAATAGATTTGGTACCACCACTCTTTCTCCCCACAACAAATGCTGATAGTTCCACTTGTCTATCTTTAAATGGTTTGAATTGCCCCCCTTCCAACTTGTCTGGCCACCCCCGCCATAACCAATCCAAAACTCGTGCCAATGTCTTGTCTCTAGCAGTGAGTCTTGCAATATCCACCACTGTCACCAAATTCAGCTCAAAACGTTCTACAAGGGATACGGTAGGCGCGGGAGCAGGGTCGCACATTAATCGTAGCAGCATAATCTTGCTATATTGCATTAAGACTGTGTTTGAGGTTAAAATGTTTTTTATTTCTGCAAATGCGGTGTCTTCAGGGGGTCCCCATTTCCAAGGTGTATTCTTATACAACAGTCTATGCAGTGGTTCTGCTAAAGTCACTTTCTGTGGTAAGAATATATTATAAAAGTTTAATAGTCCCAAGAATGCTTGGAATTCCCCCTTATTCTTTGGGGTAGGGGCTTCCTTAATTGCTTGCAGTTTTTTATTTGTGGGTCGAATGCCTGACCCATTGATTTGGAAGCCTAAGAATTCTACACTTGGAACTGCAATGTGACATTTCTCCTTTTTTAACTTGAGTCCTGCTTCTTGGAACCTTTCTGAAACTTTCTGGCCCCTGTCCATTAGTTGGGGCTTGTCTTTGGCTGAGATTATTACATCATCAAAATATGGAACTACCCTCAGCAGACCTTGTAGTAGTCTTTCCATTATGCTCTGGAAAAGACTGGGTGCTATGCTAACCCCAAACTGCAGCCGGTTGCATCTAAATGCACCCTTATGGGTTACGATTGTTTGTGCTTCAGTGGTAGCTGCATCCACAGGCAATTGTTGATATGCCTGTGCTAGGTCCAATTTAGCAAAAATTCTGTCCCGGCCTAATGAATGTAACAGGTGCTGGACTACTGGCACTGGGTATGCACTCTGTTGTAGGGCACAGTTGAGAGTACTCTTTTAGTCCCTACAGATTCTGATGGTTTCAGGTTTCACAGGGGTCACTATAGGTGTCTCCCACTTTGCGTGGTCTACCAGTTCAAGGATGCCTTGAGCTACCAGTTTATTTACTTGCTATTCAACCTTAAGACGGATGGGGATTTAAGGCAGATGGGGGCTATGTTAGGGTCTAGGTTAAAGTTTACTGGGGTCCCCTTATACTTGCCCAATTTGCTGCTAAAAACATCCTGGAATTCTTTTTCCAAAACATTCGGATCCTCTCCACCTTTTTCTCCAGTTATTGCTGTTGCGTGGATGCCAGTGAGGCTGATTTGCATTGGCACAAACCATTCTCTTCCTAGGAGGCTGGACAGGTCCTGGTCCATGATTGTCAGTGGCAGGGATCTCTTAAAATCTCCATATTCCACATGGCAGATCTTTTCCCCCAGGACTGGTATTTTGTAGCCCTGGTAGTCCTTTAGTATTATTCGTTGTGGCTGGAGTTGATTCCACCGGATTGCGGGGTTGATTTTCTGGAGTGCCGACCAGGATATCATAAATATATATGACCCTGAGTCCACTTCCATTGACCATAGGGTCCCATCAATCTTCACTTTAGTGAGGAATTTGTCACTTTCAATAGTATCTGTGTATGCCACATGAGTGTGAGTGTAGCCATCGATTGTGTGGTGTGTTTCTTCTTCCCGGTTGCCATCTTGTTTTTTAAATTTCACACTAAATGTCTTCTGGCTCTTTTAATGTCTGGTAGGGGAGTATGTTCTTTGGCTTGGTGTGTCTGCTGGTTGGCTGGCTCTGCAGGTGTCTGTGATGTGGCCTTTCCTCTTGCATCACCTGCAGATTGCTTCCTTAAACTGTCAGGTGGAACAAGGGTAATTTCCCCAGCAGCTTCCACATGGTTTGATCCCCTTGCCATTTTCAGATTTACTGGTCTTCACCTGATGAACATCCTCCTTCTCACTGTTGCTGCTTTCAGAGCCGGATGGATTATGCATGGTTCTTCTCTCTGTGTGAGTGGTGTGGACCTTGCCATTTCCTTTGACCCAGGCTGCTGAGGGATTTGGAAGTTTCAGCTGCTTTTGCTTCTTCCAGAGCCTGTTTGAATGAGACGTCCTCTCTAATGAGCAATCTCTTCTGCAGTGTTAAATCCCTAAGCCTAAGGATTAAATGATCCCAGATCATTTCTTCAATGTTCGAGTAATTGCAGTTTTTTTGATAATTTTCTTAGTGTGGCCACAAAATCACTTATGTTTTATCCTTCTATTTGGCTCCAGATACAGAAATCATTCCGGTTTCCCAAATATAATGGGGTAGGGTTGAAATGTCCCTTCAATGTTCCTTGCAGATAGTCCCAGAGACATTATCTAATTCATCTGCAATGAGGGCTTTGGCTAGTTCACAGAATTCTGAATCACAGTATGTCAAGAAGTACTCCTTCTTTTCATCAGATTCCGATTTCATCCTGTTCACCACCAAACTCAAGTTGAATCTTCCCATATACAAAGACCACTTCTCTTTGGTTGGATTGAATGGAATGGATAGGGGTCAATGGGCCATGTTGGTTCGCTGTCGGTCTGAACAGATGAGTTCACAAGTCAGCTGGAAAATGGCCGTGGTGCCTCATGAGGTCCTTTGTCTTCCTCAGGATCCCACCCTCATTGCCAGGATTACATGGGTGTTGACAAGAAAGGAATGGACCCAGGATAGTAAAGAACTCTTTATTTACAAGTGGATTCAAAAAACAGCAATCTTGGCCAGCACCGGCTTTTTATAGCCGGCGCTGTCCAATATTTCAGCCACTGATGGATCTCCGATATTCCCACCAGTGGCTAAAACCAATAATTGGAGTCTGACATCAGACTCCACTTTGCATATAACGTGGTTTATGTAGATGTAGTGTCATGCATATTTAACAGTATTGGAGTATGACTCTAGCAAATATGTAATGTAACAATCCTATTAATTTGAAAATTATACTTCTGCTGAGGCACCCTAAAATTCAATTTTTTCTGTGCATCCACATCATACTTTGTTTATATTCAATTTGCAATCAATATCAATATACCGTTCCACAAATGTTTTCACAGGTACTATGGTCACCCAAGTTCTCCATATCCTGTATTTCTGTCTATTTGGCATTTGTTTAATTCTGTTACTTGCCACCTATTCTGTAATCTAACAGAACTACTTTTATTTTTCTTTCTTTCTCTTCTACAGTACAGCTATTTCACTCAAAATCCAAAAAGAGCTACTTTGGTTGAGTGAGTAAGGCATCAGGGTAGAATCAGATGAAAGTCAGTTTGAGTCCCAATTTAGGCAGCTGGATATCTTTGGGCCCATCACTCTTTCTTAGCCCAACCCCCCTCACAGGGTTGCTATAGGGAAAATACGAGATGAAGGAATATTTTGTGTGCTTTCTCCCTAGAATTATTGAAAAAAAAAGTAAAGGCAGTTTATAAATAAATAAAATAAAATGAATAAATATGGCTTCCCATCTCAAATAAGTGATTCTAAGTCACCAATAACAAATTAAGGCCCAGAAAAATAACAAAACCACCATAAAATAAACAGACAATCAGTGCTTAAAATAAAAGCAACAAAACAATCATTATTATATTGTATAAATACAATACAAATATTTCAGGAAAATTAATGTACAGGCTCCAACAGATGCTCTAATGCCCAACCCAGGAAACAGAGCTTTGTCTTCAGAATCTTATGAAAGGCCAGCAGGGTCAGGGACAGTCTGATCTTTGAGGGGATGAAGTTTCATCAGGCAACAGAAAAGGCTTTCTTCCTGGTTCAGCCAGGTGCTGCTCTTTAATGGATGAGATCCATAGCATGCCTTTCTTGCTGGATCTGATGGGGGGGGGGGGGGGGNGGGGGGGGGGGGGGGGGTTGGTGGTGGAAGACATAATCCCACAGAGCCTATCCCACAAATATCTGAAGCTTCATGCCATTCAGGGCTTTATAGGTAATCAATCACCTAGAAGCAATGAATGAAGCTCAAGAAGCAGAAGCATAAAATGGCATTGAGAAGCACCCATAACCCACATATAGTCAATGTTGAATGTATTGCAATAGTCTATCTGGTATGTGCAGTGGTATGTGGGCTGTGGCCCAGACCCTGTCCATACATTTATATAAATGTGGATTGGAATATTGTCCTTAACAGACCTTAACATCTGTGCATTCCCCCATGTTTTCTAAGACTTCTAAGAATTGGATCAATGATAGCAGGGAAAGTAGCAAGAGATACTGAGCCTTATCAGAATGAGGCAAGAATCACCCAAACTGCATCAGAAAGGTTTATCAGACATTTTAAGAAAAGTACAGAAGTGCTCTGAGATATTTCCTACAGTCAATACGGGAAAAAATAAAATAAAATTAAGTGCTATGCAGGATAATGCATAACTCAAGAATGAAGAACGCAATCTGGGTTGGGAGGTTTTAAACCAGCAGAAGTCATGTCTGTCATCTGATGTCTTGTGTACTATCTAATGAGCTTGACAGAGTTATCCAATTTTGAAACTGGTTGCATTGCAGTGGGTGTCTTCAGATGAATCAAAACAAAAATTATTTCAGAGAACAAGCCAATCCTGCATCCAACAAGAAAACTGGGAGATAGGCTGAACCTACATTAACTGGAAACATAACCAATGACCTCTGGATCCTCCTTAAGGATCCATACCCGGATTGAAAATATTATCAATGGTCATAACAGGAACAAAGAAAAGAGCTGGCACATATTTTAAACAAGGAAATTTATATCATCTAATGGCTAATTTAAAAGGTTTATGTCTTGAAATGAATCCTCTTCATCAAACCTCCGATCCTTGAAAATCAGTGCAGACCTCCCTGGGTGGATAATGAATTGATTTGTAATATAAATGATATAAACCAACCCCCTCCTCACCTGCATTTGTGTATGAGTGTATTTAATCTAAAATATTTAAGGTTGAAAATGAGCTTCTCCATCAAAAGTCTCTACTCCATTTACATTTCTTGCATATGAGTCAATTTGAGACTGACCCAGTCTATAAATCACTGCCAAAGATTGCTGTGCTGGTTCTGCTCCTCCTTCCTTCCCCATCCTTACATTCTTATATTTCCAACAGGCAAAGAGGGATCTTCCTATTATCATCAGGACTTCAATTCTCAGAAAACTTGAACTACCAGGCCCTGAAACCACATTTTTCCACAACAGTTCTGTGTGCGAGAAATATATTGCATATCAATAATTATTTTGATCTCTGTTTGAAAAAGAGGACTGCTTGTCTTGCCTCCTTCCCATTAAATGGATGATAAAGGAAAGAAGTTAATTCCTCCATTATATGGCTCTTACAATGAGGAAACCCTGGCTCTTAGTTAATAGACAAGATAAAACTTCAGCCAACCTGCTGCAGAATAATCACAATAGCTGTAATACTTGCTATCTGATTAGTTGAAAAAGAAAGAATAGCATTTGTATGTATATTCCCCTCACAGACTCCAGTGGGATACATTTATGCTTCAAATGTATGGTCTTTGCATAAACGAAGACTTTCAAGTCACTTTTTAAAGTCATTGTAATTACACTGAAAGAATAGTAGGAAGTAATCAGCAATGTAGAATACACTTTTGAAGAAACATTGCTTGTCCATTTCCAGTTTAAATGATGGAAGAATGTAAACTCCATCAGCAACAAGATATCTTGCAGTGAAGAAGGTGTATCTAAGACAGTGGCTCCCAAAGTGGGTGGTACTGCCCCCTGCCTTGGGGGGGGCAGTAAGAGACAAGGGGGCTGGCAGGGGGGCATTCAAGGTGCCGGCCCCGCAGGCTCACTGACTGCCAGCCACGCAGCCCATTGACTGTTTCATCACTCCGTAGCTGGCGACTCGAATGCGGAACCCACGTGCAGTGAGCCTTGCCAAGCATGGGGGAGGGGGGGAAGAAGTGGGAGGTGGTGGAAAAAGGGAGCCTTAGCTTGCAGGCTGCCCTTTCAGGTGGAAGTGGTGGAGGTGCACCAGAAGGCCTGAAAGCAATACCCTCCCAAGGTGCACAGTGGAAGGGGTGGGTGGTCCAGTGTTAAGGCCTCCTTCGCTGGAGGAGAACAAGAGAGTGAGCAATGCCCACCTGGCCTCCGCCTCTTCAGCCAGCCAGGCTTGTGCGCAGGATGTGGGTGGGTGCAGCTGCGGCTCTCCAAGGCGCATGGCTCAGTTCATCTTTACAAATGTGGAAGAGATTCTAACTCAGAAAAAAGCAAATTCCCTGGAGCAATGAAGTACCAAAAACAAATGGAGGAAGAGATGGCAGAGATGGAGATGAGGTAAAAGAGTGGGAATTTTGAATAGATTAAGGAATAGGGGGAAAACCCTCTCTCCTTTCAATCTTTCTGACTAACTTATGTTCACTTGCTAATAAGATGAATAAAATACTCCTTTTAAATAGATGCAATTCTGATTTTTACAACTCAGTAGCTCTCTGCTTCACTGAAACCTGGATAAATGAGGAAATTGATGACAATAGCATACATATCCCAGGGTTTCAGATACAAAGAACAGATTGGAGAATCATCAGGTAAAGAGAAGGGGGGGAGGCTTATGTTGATATCTCAACAACAGCTGGTCTCAGAATATAACTATGATATATAAATTCTGTGAGGAAAGCTTAAGAGTTTTTACTTTTCAACTCTAAACTATTTAATTCTCTATGAGAGTTTTCCTCATTTCTCCTAATAGCTGTGTATGTTCCTTCACAAGCTTGTGTAAGCAAGGCATTATGGACTCTAGGTGACCAGATTATTGCGGCTGAAGCCAAATCCCCAGATTCCCTTCCCATAATTTTAGGAGATTTCAGCAAAGGCAACTGAAGGAAAGAGCTTTCAAAATATTTTCAGCATGTCAAATGTCCCACTAGAGGCTACTGTAGATCATTGCTACACAACACTAAAAGATGCTTATCAGTCTTTACCATGAGGAGCTGTGGGACACTGATCACTACATGATTCACCTTGTACCTGCTTACAGACAAAGAATTAAAACCACGAAACCAACAATTAAATCAGTGAGGACTTGGACTGAGGAGGCAAAGCTAAAGCTACAGGCTTGCCTTGATTACACTGATTGGAATGTTTTCAAAGATACCTTTGCAGACTTAGATGAAATCACAAATACTGTAACATCAAATGTTAGCTTCTGTGAAGACCTATATGTACCAACCAGGAACTTGTGAATATACAGTAACAATAAACCTTGGTTCACAACTAAACTTAAGCAGCTACGTTGTTCCAAAGAGGAAGCCTACAGAAAAAGTGATAAAATGCTATACAATCAGGCCCAGATACATACTAACAAGGGAGATCAGAGCAGCAAAAAAAAGCTACTCTGAAAAGTCAAGGAATCAGTTCTCAACAAATGAATCAACAAACATGTGGAAAACTCTTAAAAACATCACAAGCTATGGCAAACCTCCTTCCCAGGCTGAAGGAAATCAACAACTGGCAGAAGACCTGAATGTGTTTTACTGCAGGTTTGAAAGGAAACTACAGCCACTTATCTCCACAACCCCCATTTCAGACATAGCAACAACAGCCAAGCCGCCTACAACTGACCCCAACCCATTGGATTCACAACCCCTAGTGATCACAGAAAAAGAAGTGCAAGATCTATTTCACAGACAAAAGCAGGGGTGGGATTCTACCAGTTCTGTCCGGTTCTGTAGAACCAGTAGCTCTGAAGAGCAGCAGTCATAGAACTGGTTCTATGTCTACTGCTGTTTTGCCCCACCTGCTTGCCAAAACCTGACCTTTATTTCCTGCTTTTTCAACCTCAAATGCAGCGCGAGGCACAGCTGCGGTTGAAAAAGCAGGAAAAAAGTGCTTTTTCAAATGCTACTTCCCTGCACGCAGTGCTGCTCAGCTGTCCAGGCAGCAAGCTGACGAAGATTTATATGTGTGCGCAGCGTGCTCGGAAGCACAGTATGCAGGGAAGCACAGTAGTTAACCCTATCGGATCCCACCCCTGGACAAAAGCCAGGAAAAGCATCAGGCCCAGACAAGGTAACTCCTTCTTGCTTAAAAGTCTGTGCTGACCAGTTGGCTCCCATCTTCATCTGAAATTTCAATAAATCACTTGAGATGTGCTGTGTTCTTTTTTGCTTCAAATGCTCTACTATCATTCCAGTGCTGAAGAATCCTCCATCAAGGAACTGAATGACTACAGTCCAGTTGCTTTAACATCTGTAGTTATGAAAACCTTTGAAAGACTAGTGCTGTCCCACCTGAAAACCATCATGGGTATGCTGATAGACCTCCTGCAATTTGCATACCAAGCAAATAGATTGACAGATGATGCTGTTAATATGGCTCTGCACTACATCCCACAACACCTTGAATCTCCAAATATATATGCAAGGGTCCTCTTTGTAGAGTTTAGTTCAACATTCAATACATCATTCCAGACAACTAAACTAAACCAACTAGAGGTACCTGAACACACTTGTAAGTGGATCATAAACTTCCTAACAGACAGGAAGCAACAGGTGAAGCCAGGCAGAATCAGATCGGATACCTGTACAATTAGCACAGGGGTACAGAGTACAAATAAGCAATCAAATCATATTAGGAAACAGTGAATATAAATCGTAAAGATAAAAGCAATAAAGTTACAATCATACAATCACAAGTGGGAGGAGATCAGTGATAGGAACAATGAGAAGATTAATAGTAATAGTAATTGCAGACTTAGAAAATAGTTGGACGGTGTTAAGATAATTATTTGTTTAGCAGAGTGATGGCATTTGGGAAAAAACTGTCCTTGTGTGTAGTTGCAGTGCCCTACAGCGTCGTTTTGAGGATAGGAGTTGAAACAGTTTATGTCCAGGATGTGAGGGATCTGTAAATATTTTCACAGCCTTCTTTTTGACTCGTGCAGTATCTTTATGATTTATATTGACTGTTTCCTAGTATGATTTGATTGCTTATTTGTACCCTATGTCTAACATTAAGTGTTGTACCTTATGATTCTTGATGAATGTATCTTTTATTTTTATGTACACTGAGAGCATATGCACCAAGACAAATTCATTGTATATCTAATCGCACTTAGCCAATAAAGAATTCATTCATTCATTCATTCATTCATTCATTCACTCATTCATTCATTCATTCATATGTATTTTGGGTGGTCTTTGTGCATAAGCGCATACATGGAAAATATACTGCAAAACACAATAGTATAAGTCACCTGTTCCATGATTTTATTTCTTTTTGCTGGTTCTTTTAGGGTAAAAAGTTTTGTATCTTTCTTTTTTCTCTCTCTATCCTTATTTCTGACTTGGGGTTGTTTTGGGCTTGTTTTTTTTAGCTTGTTATTTATTTAAATTGCTTACTGTTATGTTAGTTTTATTTATCCTTTTCTTCCCTATATTTTTAAATAGTTTTGAACCTCCAATTTCTCCCTACCTTATTATTTAAGATTTGCCTTGTTTATTTGATTGAACTTTATTAATCCTATTCTTTTTTTATTTCTAATGTTCTACAGTATTCTTGTCCTTATTATTTGCATATTTATTTGTCTTTTATTTTCTGTCCTGTGTTTATTTTTATTCTCTACTGGGGTCTTCCATCCCTTCCTATTGGGACCTCAAGCTTAATTGTTGCCTTCACTTGCATCTTTCAGTGCTCCGATCTCTTATTGTTTTCTCTTTCAGCTCCCTTCTGTCCTCTGTGCTCTGGTCTTTTCAGCCTCATCTCTGCTCAGTCTATCCGCCTGCCTTTTAGTTATCGGGTTGGCTATCTGGTCTGCTCCACTCAGCCAGCCACTTTAGAGATCAGATCTCTCCAACTCCATGTGCTTCTGTTGCTTGCTGTCTGACTCTGCTCTATGATTGCCCCTCCGATGATTCTGCTGCTGCTGCATTTCTCCTCCATGGATTTTGCTTCAACTTAGTCTTCAAACCTTCTGAGGGCAGGACAAGAAGCAATGGGTGATAGCTTGTTAAATAAAGATCCAACCTGGAATTAAGGACAACATTTCCTGACAGTAAGAACAATTAATCAATGGAATAGCTTGCCTCCCAGAGTTATGGAAGCACTACCGATGGAGGTCTTCAAGAAAAGACTGCATAGCCATTTTTCCAAACAAGGATTCCTGCATTGGGCATGGGTTTGGACTAGATCTCTAAGGTCTCTTCCAGCCCTATGATTCTATAGTATAGTACAGGATGGATGGCATGATAATTAGTTGGTTTGTAAAAAGTGCTCATCAATAGTTCCATGTGAAATAGAGGAGGAATATCAAGTGAGGTAATTCAAGACCAATCCTGGATCTTCAACTCTTCAATTTTTGCATGAACAATTGTGATGAAGAAATGGAGGGAATGCTTATAATATTTTCAAACATAAAACTGGGTGCTGGAATTCATTGTTAGAATGTATTTTTATTCAACAACTACAGTGGTATTTAAGGCTAGGTCACACTGGCCAATGGATGCAAAACGTATGCAAAAAGGACACAGCACACGAGCAAAATTTCGGGTGTGGCTCCATCTGTTGTTATCTGCTCTCAAAAATGCCCCAAATTTGCATAAACAGAACGGAAAACAATAGAAAGGAATGGACGTGGGTAGTACGTAGCGAGGATGGTAAGCGGATGTTCATAGGAAGCCTAGCGGATGGAAGTGGATGGAAGCGGATGACACATCCGCA
>BHFT01036692.1:0-23209 GCA_004320025.1 Laticauda laticaudata | reverse complement strand
GTTTTTGATGTTAGGTGTCCATTTTAGGTCTTGTGATATGATAGAACCTAGAAATTTGAAGTTCTCTACTGTTGATATTGTGTTGTCTAGTATTGTAAGAGGTGGTAGCATGGGAGGGTTTCTCCTAAAGTCCACCACCATTTCTATGGTTTTGAGTGTATTCAGATCCAGATTTTTCTAGTTTAACAGTTTAACAGAGTTGGAAGGGATCTTGTAAGTCATCTAGTCCAACCTTCCGCCCAAGTAGGAGATCCTACACCATTTCTGACAAATGGCAGTCTAATCTCTTCTTCAAAGTCTCAAGGGATGGCATTCCCACAACCTCTGAGGGCAAGCTGTTCCATTGGTTAATTGTTGTTTCCAGGATGAATCTCTCCTTGTTCAGTTTCCATCCATTATTCCTTCTCTGGCCCTCAGGTGCTTTGAAAAACAGGTGGACCCCATCCTCTCTGTGGCACCCTTCAAATATTGGAAGACTGCTATCATGTCTCTCCTGGTCCATATCTTCACTAGACTAGCCATACCAAGTACTTGCAACCATTCATGTTTTATCCTCCAGTCCCCTAATCATCTTGGTTGCTCTTCTCTGCACTTGTTCTATAGTCCCAACATCTTTTTTATACTGTGGTGACCAAAACTAGATGCAGTATCAATAAGAATTATTGGTGTCAGATTATTTTTGCCATATGAAGATAAAGAAGATAATATTAGTTCCCTATTGATGTCCAGCCATCACCTTAGCTTGGCAAAGCATATAAATAAATTTAGAATCATTCTATGACCAGTGATAGAGAATAACTTGGTTTGGTTCTACTGTGGATAAAATTAATTAATCCAAACTATGAAGAATTCCCTACTGATGTATCTTCACTTGAGGAGTAATGCCAGATTTATACTACTGAACTAGGCCTATACTACTTGTTAGGGATAACAGTGTTTGCCCTAACTAGTTTAGGTAACATAAGTAATCCTGGTTATGTATGTTAAAGTGACTGCGTCGATCTCGCTATCTTTAACTATGGGAAAGAATCATTGGGGAGTGGTTATGACAACATCCTCAATAAAATAAGCAAGAGGCAGCGTGCTCTCTGTCTCTCTCTGGCTTCTCTTGGCTATCTGGCTCTCTGGCATTGAAGATTCTCAATTACTGCTTGGAAGACTGCCATCGCTTGCAACGGGAGAGAGAAAACATACGACTGATTTGTAAGTGAACTGACTCGGATATTCTGCACGGACTTTTGCTAACTGAATATCCCTGATGGACTGACTATCTTATGACACAAGACTACTGGACTGTTATTTGACTATGCTATATATTATGTAATAACACTATATTTGTGATAACAAGCTTATCTTGGTGGTTCTTTAACTTGTTATGGTTTCATACCTACAAGCTTAAGCTCACATTTATCGTGTATTGACTTACGCTGCACATTCTGTTTTGCTTGTCTCCCTAACCCTGGTTGGGGAACCCAGGCTTAACACTACTATCTCAGAGTTATTTTATTTTATGTTGTTCTGTGATTGATGTGTCTGGAGAGAATTGTGATCAATTGTATAGCATTTCATACCAGGAAGGACCTGATCACTAACCAAAGAAAACAGCAGAAGGAATTATTTAAAGCAATATATGGCATAGTCCTGTCAAAATCAATCTTGGAAAGAGCTAAATTTGCAGTGCCATGGCAGACTGATATGTACTTAAAGGACATGGTAGACTGAGAATCCTCAGGTGTTTGGTTTTCATCTGATCTAATAACCCTCTTTTCTTGGCATTTGTACACTATCTAAGATGAGGAGGAGGGATATAAAACTTCCATATTTTTGTCCATTTTTTTTAAAAAAAGTACTAAATAAATAGGAAAATTGCAAGGAAGCAGCATGTAGAAACTTTCACACCTTTGTAGTTGCAGCTGTCAGTTCCAGTAAGCATACCAGGAATCCAGTGTTATCTAACTTGTGATCGATAAATATATTGCCATTCTTTGAAATGTTAAATTGTTCTCTTTTAAGTAAAAATGAAGAGGAAAACATAATTTCATACATGCCAACGTAAAGTTTAAATTGGTTGAGTTTGATGCACTATAAGATTTCTGAAGCTATCAGCTCTGAAGCTTTCTGATACTCAAACCAAAAATTCCAAAATAATTTCTGTTGTGGTGTGGACACCACAATATTCAGAGCTGGTATCCATCTTTCTCTGCTTCCTTACTCAGATATACAGATAGTCCTTGACTTATGACCACAGTTGAGCCCAAAATTTCTGTTGTTTAGTGAGACATTTGTTGAGTTCAGTTTTGCCTCATTTTACTGTCTTTCTTGCCACAGTTGTGAAGTGAATCACTGCAGTTGTTAAATTAGTAACATGGTTGTTAAGTAAATCTGGCCTCCCCATTGACTTTGCTTGGCAAAAGAGGTTGCCATGACCTGACTGCAACTGCCATGACCATGGGAATGCTGCGATAGTCATGCGAAAAATGGTCTTAAGCCCCTTGTTTTCAGCACCATTGTAACTTCAAACGATCACTAAATAGCCTGTTGTAGGTCGAGGACTACCTTTATTGGAATATTTTGGAAAGTTTGCAAAAAAAAAAGTCTTAGGTTAGTGAAAGTCATAATCAACAGAAATATATTTTTATAGAAATTTTATAAAACCATTTTTGGACAGCAAAATAAACCAGACTTATACTGATTTGCATATCCCTGCCTCCAATATTACACTTAGAGAAATAGAAGAGGACAGAGTTCATTGCATTTTGACATTGAACAGAGAGCAGAAGTAGATCCTTTCCTGTTGTAGATATTTTCTGAAATGGTACCAGCCTGGCAAATGGCAGTGGGAGGAAAAACATTGCTTTTACGGATTTCATTTAACGGTGCTGAAAATGGTTCTTGTAAGATACATAATAATGCCACTTTAAAACAAGTTGTTATTTGTGATTGCCCTTTTGTAAATATCATGTTTTGGGGATCCAGCTGCTTCACAAAATGACAACTCCTCCCACTCAATCACTTTTCCCTGTTGGAAATGCTTTCCCAAATCTCATAGGTGGTCCTTGAATTTAGCAATTTTAATAAATAATATTCCCAACGGTACACTTCTTAGACAAAGAGAAAACAATTTAAAAATGTAACTCTCTGATCATGGAAAACTTATCTTGATTCATAATGAGCTGTCAAGATTGTGCAGCACATAATAAAACTACAGTAAGGCTATTCATTTGACAGAAGAAAGCATGAGCTTCCCAGTAGAGAAGGAAGACACTAGCAGGATGACAATTCAATAAGGACAGGCTTTAATCTAGTTATGGATCTGTTTTACAATGGCAACGGAAAAAAGATTGCTTTGGTTATTAAATCCTGTGGGATCTCCCAACTTAGAACAGTGTAGCTCTGATTACAATAGGGTGAGGTCAACAAGTGTAGTTAGCTTTCTCCATTGTGCTCTCCTACATAATGAAACATGAGGATGGGTGCTATTTATGGATAATGCATGTATTTGGCCTGATCCATCCACCAAATCTTGCATCAAGTTGAACAAGCTGAGGCCCTCAAGACACAGCTGAATTATACTTCCCAGATACATTCACCCATAAAGTCAGTGAGCAATGCTGGGAATGAATGATCAAAAAGATAAGACCTAGAGCTGTATGACTATTAGATTGAAATATTACAATTCTGTCATAAAAATTAGTTGCTTCCTGCAGATTAATATCACTGGTTAATATCACTAACCATTTACTGGCAAAATGAGGAGAGCACCAAAATGAATTCAATTCTGTTCCAAAATGCTTCAAATGGGGGTTGCAGTTGATAAAATGATTTTATTTTTCTAGAGTCCTTTCTGGGAATTCAAGAGAGTGGTGTTTGGAGCCGATGTCTTATTTCTTTCATTCCACAGTGCCATTGATCACTTGCTGTTGCAACAAAAGATTAGCAAGCTGTTGCAAACTGCAGTCCTACCAGGTGCTGTTATACATTATCATACTAGCAAGCAAACTCACTGTGTTAGCCATATGTTTATGGAAACAGCAAGGCGAGGAGAAGTGTACAGAACTGGCAGTAGGTGATGAATGTAAAATTTGGAGATGCATCATTTTCTTTTCCAACCCCAAAAATGTGGAACCTGGTGAGAACTTTTGTTGATGTTCTCAGCGTACATTATATATCTATATGGGGAAATCTCTCCCCTCCCTAATGCATTCCCTGTGCTGCATTTTATAGAGAAATTAGGCACAGACTAGCAGAATATTATTGGAGTTGGAGGGGATCTTGAAAGACTTGCTCAAGCAGGAGACCCGATACCACTTCAGACAAATGGCTGTCCAGTCTCTTTTTAAAAGCTTCCAGTGGTGGAGCAGCTTATTATTATATTGTACATGTAGTCCTTTATTTATGACTATAATTCAGTCCAAAATTTCTGTTATTAAGTGAGACAGTTTTAAGTGAATTTTGCCCATTTTATGACCTTTCTTCCCAATTGCAGTTGTTTAAGGCCCTGTCACACTGGCCAACGGATGCAAAACGTTTGTAAAAAGGACACAGCGGATGAGAAAAAAATGTTCCATCCGTGGTTTATCCGCCCTTCCAAAAGGGGCCAAAAATTTGCATAACCAGAGCGGAAACAGGGAAAGGAAGGACGGGGAGGAGACGCAGGGCGGATGGAAAGCAGATGCTCCAGCGGAACCTTAGTGGATGAAAGCGGATGAGAGTGGATGGCACAATCCGCAAGGCTTCTGGGGGAGTGCAGCAAAGCGGAACGCAGAAAACGGATACAGCGGATGCAGAGCGGCGTTGAGCGGATTGAAGCAGATGCAAAGTGGATGCCTAGCGGATGAAGCGGGATGCAGAGCGGAAGCTAGCAAGAAGCCTAGCAGAAGCCTAGAGAAAGCATAGCGGAGCCTAGCAGATGCCTCAGCGTTCGATGTCATGTGTGAGAGGATGCATTGCGTCAGCCCACGGGAATAAAGGGAGGAAACTCCCAAGCAGGTCACCATTCAGAGGAAAGACCTGCTTCCAGGCACATCGACTGCCTTGCCAGCCTCCCCTGCCTGCATGCCTGCCTGCATGCCGTGCCTGCCAGCCTTGCTGCCTGGCCTTGCTGCCTACCTTCCTGCCAGCCTGCCTGCCAGCCTGCCTGCCAGCCTCCCTGCCTGCCTGCCTGCCATCCCGCCTCCCTGCCTGCCTGCCTGCCAGCAGCCTGCCAGCCTGCAGCCTCCCTGCCAGCCTGCCTGCCAGCCCTGCTGCCTGCCAGCTGTCAGCGCCCCTTGCCAGCCTCCCTGCTCAGCCTCCCTGACAAGCCTACATCCCAGCCTGGCTGCGTCGCCTGCCTGCCGCCTCACGCACCGCCTCCAGCCAGCTGCCCTGCCACCTGCCTGCCTGCCTGCCAGCCTCCACCCTGCCAGCCTCCGCTGCCAGCCTGCCTGCCAGCCTCGCGTGCCTGCCTGTCGTTGCCAGCTCCCTGCCAGCCTGCCTGCCAGCCTGCCGCCCTGCCAGCCTACATGCCTGCCTGCCAGCCTTGCCTGCCAAGCCAGCAACCCCACAACCATGGGGAAGAAGAGAACGACCTCAGCCATCTGCTGCCAGCCCTGGCAAGAGGGACAGGGCCAGCCTCCCACCCCCTGGCCTCACTCTGCTTCTGCTGGGGCTTCTGTACACGGGCTGCTCTTTGGCGGCTGGGGCTTCTGCTGCTTCTGCTTCTGGAGGAGCTGATGCATGCTGCTTATGCGCGTGTTGCTTCTGCTCGTGCTTCCCTGCTCGTGGCTGGCTTCTGCGGTGCGTGTCTGCGAGGCTTGCTGATGCGATGCTGCTGATGCTTGCTATGGCGGTGGTGCTTCTGCTGCTTTACTCTGCTGAAGCTGCTTCTAGCGGTGTGCTTCTGCTGTGCTTACTCTGCTGAAGCTGCTTCCTCGTCCTGCGGTCCTGCTCTTCCTGCTGTCCCTACCTCGTCCTGCTGGTCCGCTCGTGCTCCTGGTTCTTGCTCGTCCTGCTGGTCTTGCTCGTGCTCTGGTCTTGCTCTCTCCTTGCTCGGTCCTGCTCGTGCCTCCTGGTCCTGCTCGTGCTCCATGCTCCAGCTGGTGCTGCTGGCACTGCTGGTGCTTACCTTACTGCTGATGATCCTGGTCCTGACTGGTCCTCTGCTCTGATCCTGGTGCTGTGCTGTGCTGTGCTGCTGCTGGCGCTGCTGGTGCCTTACTCTACTGCTATCTGATCCTGGTCTTTCTGGTCCTGCTGCTGCTGATCCTGGTCCTGGTGGTGCTGCTGGTGCTGCTGCTGGGGTGGTGTGGTAGGAGCAGCCCCTACAACCTGAAGCCCCTCTGATGAGAGGTCCATGTGCTCCTGCCAAAGGGGAAGAAGAGCATATGCAAAATCGGGAGAGGAGGCAATACAACATCGAGGTAGGAATGAGGATGAGTGCGGAGTGGCTGAGAGAGAATGAGTGTCTATGGCGGATAGGGACAGAGACTCTATAGGGACAAACAAAAAGGAAAGGGCTGCTTGAGCGAGAGAAGGCGGAGAAGCCTGGTACATTTGGAGGTCGCTCCTCGCTGGTGGAAGCACAAGCACACCTGGTACGGAAAGCTGCACCTCAGAAATCGGCCAGGCCGCGGTCAAGCTGACGGACCAGAGAGACCTACTTCATGGCCAAGTGCAGCTTCCTGGAGGGTGAGATCTGCCCACTGAGACACCCTCTCTGACACACCCTCTCTCTCAGGCAGCCTGCTGAGAGCCATGTACTCTTCTGCAGACGAGTCAGCTCCTGTCTCCAGGCAGGTGTCCTGTGGAGTGTGCCACAACGGAGAACGCCCCGACAGCTGTACTACCTGTGGCGGAGCACGTGGAGGAGACCCTGATGCAGTGGAGAAAGGAGACAGCACTCCACCACAGTCCAACCCGCATCCCACCCAGCTCCACCTCCACAGAAAGGCAGAGAGGCAAACCGGAGGGACACAGCCACACTGTCCTGCTGGAGATAAAGAAGCACACATCAGGAGCAGTGTAGATTTTCCTCTCTCAGCTGGTACACACCGACTCTCATCCTCCAACCGCAAGCCCTTCTCACCTATGTGGAACCCCCAGACCCCTCATGGACATGGCGGAACCCCAAGTACCATGATCCCACTGATGCCATCCATGCCACTGATGCACCGATTCACTGATGCCACCCATGTCACCAATGCCACCCATGCCAGTCCTCACCCACCTGCAGACCAGACAGCCCCACTACACTGCTCCTTCGCTCACCCCCACAGCCAAGCCCAGCCGCTCAGTACATCTGTCCTCGGTACTGGGGCTGAGACCCCATGGCATGGAGGATAGGACTCTCAACATCACGGGGCTGAGCCAGCTGTCTGAGAGCTTTCTCAACACACCGTCACCTGTTGTTCCTCTCAGGGCCAGGCACCCCAGTGGTGCTTCAGACAGCACTTTAGCACCACGCCACCTCCACAGCACCTGGACCTTTCACCCCTGAGACTAGCACACTCTGATGGTGACAGAGAAGAGTGCCAGAGACTGGGTGGCTACCTGAAGACTTTATTTGGACACTTGACTTGGGTCATTTTCTTTTACAGCTTGTATTTAATAAAGATTATGCTTTGCTTCACACACTTGCTTCATTTATTTTTTTCAATAAAATCTTGGTGAAACTTTTAGAAATGGTTTAAGCTTGCATGCTTGTGGATGGGTAAGGACTAGCAGTGGGGTGGGCAGGGATACCTTTGGGATGGGTAATAGCTATGGATGGGCAGGATACCTTGGGATGGCAGGGATACTTTGGAGGGTTAAGATAGCAGTGGATGGTTTGAGATAGCTTGTGGGATGGGGTTGAGAGACTTGGGATAGATTAAACCTCGAGTGCAAGCCATAGTGGGCCGTATGGTCTCCACCTCCCATGGCCACACCTATGGCCCTTTATTACTCAATAATAATGTAATGAATCGTCCACACAGTCCACATAAAACACAGAGATTTACTTCAGTAAATGCCCTGTTCATCTGTGACGGGCCACCAACATACATGGCCAATCTCATCCGTGTGATGAGAGAATAGGCGCGCGAGGGACCATTTAAATCATCCTATCACATGCCTCCTGTCGTTGCACGTACTCCACTGCGCTCCAGCTGGGGAGTTATCGCATCAGTGTTCACGGAGCGTTGGCGCTGCTTCTTCCCTTCACGCTTGAGTTCTGTTGGAGCCTTGGCACATCCTGATCGTACTATAGGCTTTTCGCCCTTCCTCATTCCCCAGGCTTCCATGTCGCCCCATTGCCTTGATTGGAGGTCCAACGAGCCTGTTCTGCCAACATACGCGGGTATAGCAGTGCCGCTTGGAGAGATGTCCATGATGCCACCAAGCTATCCACGATCCCCTTCTATTGGTCTCTGCTGGAGATTGCTAGCAGTTGTGGTGAGAATACCGGGACTGAACTTGGCCAGGGATGCAACCAGGCCGTTCCTCACCACTCGCGACTTGATACCGTGACAGCCTGTTAGTGATGAAGATCCCTCTCTCACGGCTTGAGGCATCTGGAAGTGTGGGCTTCATTGAGGTCAGGTTCTGAGAGGAGCATAGCGTATCAATCCCCCAACGATGAAGTAGGCCAACTTCTTGCACGTCGTTTGGCAGGGCGTCTGAATCTGGGAAGCCCATGATGAGGTTTTGCCTTCCAGCCCTTCCTTTGGAGGTACCTGGATGTTGATAATACCTGGCATCTGAACATGCACCTTGCTGAGATCGGATGTACAGTTAACTTGTAGTCAGGCATCGAGACCATGGCAGAGGATTAGCAAGTCTGAAGATAGCCCTTGTAGGTGTGAAATAAAGTCGGACCCAGGACTGGCTGGTGCTTTGCAGGCATACTTGCTTCCTCATACTATGGGCACCAACGAGTGTGCGGAAGGTGTCACCTCTTGATACACTTGTCTCTGCAGACTTTCTCCATCCTTCTTCAGTGGGAGGTGCGACTGAGGAGCTTATCCTGCCAGTATTGCTTCATGATGGCCTGCACAAGTCTCTGAGACCACAATGCTGATGGTGTTGTTGTGGCCACCCTTCTGCCAGGCCCAGTACCGCAAGTGGCTGCCTGCCACGGTGGTGCCGCTGTAGGCCCGGTGGCGTGGCAGAGTCATGTCTGGACCACCTGAGCCTAGGGGTCCAGGCTGGCGGAAATTGGTGTATCTGTGCCATTGTCAGCGAGGGGGTGTCAGCCGCATGCACAACTGTACGTGAGAACATGGCTGGAGGGCGTCCGCTCATGAAAGCTTAAATTTTGGGGAAGTGACACTGAGGTGGCGTTCGTCCTTAGCTCTGCAGCCATTCAGCTTGGTTGTACAGGTCCATACTGTGTCATTCTCACTCTCCACATCTTGTGGACCACAGAACTGCTTCTTTGGGCCGCTCGATCCTTCTTCTTCGCCGTAGAACATGTCATGTTGAAAGAGATGGTGGATGGCTGGGCACTATGGTTTATATATATGATGCGTGGCTACTGCAAAATAAGGGAACTGTGTACAGATCCATGTATGGACATCAACTGGCAAAGCTGTTCGGAAGAGCAAGAGCCAGTATCGAAGGCTGCAAGAGGTCTGCAACAGGCAGAAGATGCTTGGTCTGAAGTGGATCCGAGGGTAGAGTTTGCAATCCGCATATTTTTATAGCAATAGTATCGGTTTTCCCACTGGAGAGGTGTCCTTTTGCATCCTCTAGGTTGCATCACTCTAGACATCCTAATATTCCTCGAGATGGTCCGCCCTGCGAACGTTTTTTATCCGCTTAAAATGCGTTTTTTGTGAGCTGCGAGAGGCTTTGCGCATCCTCTTCTCCATCCATGCTACTGATGCTGCACGTCCGTGTCACGGGCGTCCGTTTGCAGCTTCTCCCTGTTCTGCTTCTCCTAGGAGCGGGTATTTGCGAATATGGCGCAGAACCATGTCTATTAGGCGGACAGCCGAGGGATAGAGGCGGGATGCGAGTAACGGATGACGATTATGAGCAGAAGGCGGATGTCCCGCGTATCATCTGCGATCGCAGAGACAGTAACCGCCTTGCGAGGTACATTGTTGCCGCTCAGATAAAGCTTTTGTCAGGCGCTGCGAAACCCTTTTTGGAGCGTAGGCGAGAGCGCAATCAGTCGACCACGGATGCTAGGAGGCGGATAGAGAGGAACGAAAAACCGGACGCAGTGAGTACAAAACGGAAGCATCGCGTTAACCAACAGATGGCAAGTGTTTTTCTCCTTTTTACATCCTCTTTCCATCCATTGGTGCAGTGTGACATGGGCTTTAGTTAGTAACACAATTGTTAAATGAATCTGACTTTCCCATTGATTTTACTTTTCAGAAGTTTGCAAAACTGGGGTCAGTTGCCAAGCATCCAAATTTTGATCATGTAACATTGGGAATAGTACAGCGGTCAAAAGTGTGAAAAAATGGTCATAAGTCGCTTCTTCAGTGCCTTTGTAAACAAAAATTGTTTTGCTTTGTAGCAGAATTCAGCCTCCAAAATTCCACATTTGTTACAAAGCATCAAGATGCTTCATTTAGATGATATCCAGAAGTCAATTCTCTGATCATATTTCATTTCTTCTCATAGCAAAATCATCCCAAAATAAACTTCTTGAATTAATTCTTTGTAAATTAAAATGAGGGGTTGAAAATAATAGGAATTGAATATTCTTAATAGTTCTGAGAGATACATAATAATAAGCCTTCAAATGGAGGAAAAGCATGGGAAAATGGGCAGATGCTATTTTGAATTCCTAGAATCCTGAATAGTGTTTAACCTGTCTGGCTGTCAGCCGAAAAAAAATTATTCCTTTTAGAAAATTCAGTCTGTACTACAAAACACATATCCAATGTTATGCTGACTGCTGTTGTAACAGCTGCACCAAATTGGATTGTGTATGGTATTTTTGGCATTCTCAAAAAAAAAAAAAACCCTCTAGATAGAAAAAAAGATCTTCAACTGCAAAAGCTATGCTTATTTTCTTTAGCAAGATTTGTTTATCTAAATAAATACTCAGTCATGTTATTTTAATAATGAATTCATCAAGTGAACAGATGTTAAGACAACTATAATACACTTGCCCGGAACTTTCTAGCTTACTTTTCTTTTGAAATTCCTGTGTCTGGATATTTCAGGTGGACTTGTATCAATTTCTTAAAAAATATCTTTAAGTGCAGGAACAAAAGGTGTCACATTAGAACAATTCTAAACTCTGGAAAAATGCTGCTTCAGACATATGATGTCTTTGATACTAAAAGACAGATTAATTCCTACCAATTTCATCGCTGTTTCAATGCTGAAACAAGGCTGAATTCATATAGTTAATCAGAAATCACAAAGTGAACTCTGAAGCCAGTATGTATTGGGCAGTGCTGGGCTTCAGAGTTTGGTCTTCACCTTCTCCCCATGTCAGGGGAGATACTGTATATACTCAAGGTTTAGTAACCATGGTTTATACAATAGATGTCCTGATGTTTCACCTGCAACTGTGGATGACATCATCAAAGAAGGTACCTTGACTTCTGATTGGTCTTTAACCAAACTGGTTTCTGATTGGTACAGACAACCCAGCCTGGAATTCTTTTAAATGAAATTGTCTGATTTAACAGACATATTTTACATACAGCAGATTTTCCTGTACGATTATTGTTTTTAATCAAAAGATTAAAAGATGCCAATTATTATTCTTTTTAACATTCCATGTCAATATTTGCTTTCCATGTCATAATTCCAGATACTTTTTCAAGAAACTGAGTAGTTGCTATGTCAAGGAATGAAGAACAAGTGAGAATTACAAGTAAAAGATCAGTGCAAAAAGTTTCTGAAGGCAGATCAAACCAGAGACAGATGGCAATTCCTATAAATTTCATTCATTATGCACATCACATTTAAAATTATGCAGATTGGTTGGGCTAAGCATATGATGAATTCACATAAGTGAAAGAATGCAGCCTTTTTCAGACGGATGGCCATGCCTGTTCTTTAAATAACATGCTGAGGATTGCAAATAGGACAAGAAAAAGAAACCAACATTCATTTTAATTTAGCATTAATTCTATTTTACATGCAGTCATTTGAATTCAGTTAATATGGTTACTCTCCATTGATTTTAAGAATTTCTCCTTTCTTGTCAATGCAAAAATGATAAAGTCAGCAGCAATTTTAAAGGATCTGCTAAATCAAATGGAAAAATGGTAAGTAGCTCAACTTCTGAAGTTATATCGTCTACTTCTTAAGTTTGACTATGAAATGATGCCGATCATTGATTCCATTTTGTAATAGTCACAAGATTTCCAATTTTGGAGATTCCTTTTCCTCAGTAATGTTTGTGGGATCAGTAGAAAAGAGCACGTCCATAGAAATGGGGGCTTGTAAAGTCAGCAAATGTGGGAGGGGAAAACGAAGAATCACACTAACTTGGAAAAAACAGCGTGCTGTTCTTGGTTTAAAGAGCAAATCATAAACAAAAGCACACAAATATAAAAGAAGTGGGATCAGTGGAAAAAAGTTATCACCTAAGAGGTATTTGATAGACTAAACTGGAATGCTACAGAGACTGGATTAAACAAGAGCAGAAATAGTACGGCATTTGAACCTATGGGAATAAAAGAAAATGATTTTGATGTTCCTTTAAGACAAGTGGAAATATCCTTCAAAGTCATCCTCATCTTTCTTTTGCAAACTTTATTCATGACTTCTGATAGCCTACTTGCTCCTGTCCACCCCCCTTGTTAAAATTTTGGGTGATGCCTATTAATTTGAGAATAGGGAAGGTCAATTTATTCCTTTGTGGATTATTACCTTATCCCTTAATCAATCAAGAGATTTGGGATCATTAAAGGTTTATTGCCTTCATTGATTCTCATTAAGTACACTATCAAGGAAGAATTCAGACTTTGAACATGAAAAAAGGATTCCTGGATTTTCTAAAGTTACCGGGTTTCCATATGGGTTATTTTACATTCAGGTGAGAATTGTTCCACTTCATTTTACAAAGATCATTCATGTGTGACCAATTGTTTTAATTCAACAGGTTCTGTATAAGTGATAAAAGATATGGGGTACTAAATCCAGTTTGGGTTATGAATATCTGGGCTGCAGAAATCCAGACATCTAATTAAATGACAATCAAGTTTCTCTTTCTTTTTTTATTGGCTGTCAATAATTGAGAGTTCTGCATACCAGATACAGTAAGCTGAAATCCAGCATCAATATAATATTCGTTCTTCTCCAAAAAATTCTGGTTCATGCTTCAAATAGTGAGGCACTCAGTTCTTCATTCAGTGAAGTCAGTAATGTGATCTTCACCATGCAAATGTGGACCTTTCATAGATTTCAGATTTATTATAAAACACCATCATATATGTTAGGGATAACATTGTTTTTACCCTAACTGGTTTAGGTAAAATAATAAATAAGTAATCCTGGTTTTATATGTTAAAGTGACTGTAACTTTAACTGTGGAAAGTGATTAGGGAGTGGTTATGACAAACTCCTTAAAAGAAGCAAGCCTGCAGCGTGCTCGCTCTCTGGCTTTGAAGATTCCTAATTACTGCTTTGAAGACTGCCATTGCTCGCAACGGGAGAGAGAACAAAGGACTGATTTGTAAGTGAACTGACCCAGGATATTCTACATGGACTTTGCTAACTGAATATCCCTGAATGGACTGACTAAATGATACATGACTAATGGACTGGTATTTTGACTATGCTATATTATGGAATAAACTATAATTGTGATAACACTAGCGTATATGGTATTTTTACTGTGTGTTAATAAACATACAAGCTAGCTCACTCATTTATCTGTATGCCTATCTGACTTACGCTGCACATTCTGTTTTGCTTGTCTCCCTAACCCTGGTTGGGGGAACCAGGCTTAACACTGGTTTATGGGCCCAGAGGCTTGCAAAGTCAGTTTAACTAGGATAAAACAGATTTATGTAAAGAGTGAGAGTTGTGTGTTTAACATTACAGTAACAAGACAGCTGTGTTTTATTAATTATAGTTTATATACATATATGAAAACATGGCAGCAAGTCAATCTACAAAGTTTGTCCCTTATATCCAAGCTGGATGGAACAAACTATGTATCATGGTCTACAAAATGTAGTTCTACTCTACAAAGTGAAGGTCTGTGGAACATAATTTGAAAATCCACGCAAACGTAGAAGAATTGGGATCCAAAGATGAGGAAGTCAGACTAAAGATAGAAGAATTTATGCATAAAAATCAACAAGCCATTTCCATAATTGGTTAACATTAACTGATCAACAGCTTGTTTATATCACGGAGAGAAACGGCTCTCGGGTGTTGGCAGAAGCTGAAAAGAATTTATGTTCGAGATAATGTTTAGTGCTCACATAAATCTAACACGGAAGCTTTTTCAGGACGCATCTCCAAACAAATGGTGATATGCTGAGTCATTAAAAACTATGAAAAACATTTTTCAAGAACTGCACGAGAAAGAGCTTATTTTCTCTGACCTACATCAAGTCTACATAATTTCTATCTTCCTTGATGAAAGTTATGATAACTACGTAACTTCACTTGAAAATTTTGCCAAAGGAAAGTTTAATTTAACTGATATAACTGGCAGATTGATTGAAGAGGCCAGAAGAGGCTTGAAAGAGATGAATTAGGAGGGAGCAACCTCAAAAAGAAGTAATGAATCTCCTACTGCATACGCAATTAAAAAGTGTTTTTAATTGTGGAGGAAGAGGACATTGGCAAGATTTTGTAAAAAGGCAAAGCGCCAGAACGCTGGCCAGAATACTAAAAGTCATCAAAAGATAACTAAAACATTTAGAGTTAGCCATGTATACTAACGGAGCTGTAAAAAATAATTTATGGGTGGTTGACAGTGGAGCACCCATTGTATAACAAATGATAAGAAAAATTTTATTAAATGTCCCAGAGTACACAGCAGATAACGTTAGCCAATGGCTGGAAACTGAAAGCTAAAGGTCAAGGTATAGCATATCGTTTCTTTTATAAAAGAGAATGTAAAAAATGTTATATGTACCACAACTTAAGTTTAATTTAATTTCAGTTTAGATTTTGGTTAAACTAGGATATGTAGTTTACATTTAGGGGAGATAACTGCATAATTGAAAAAGAGATAAGAGAATTACTGCATTTTAAGAGGTGAATTATTATGTGTAAAATGATGATGGTTTAAAGGTGGCTAACACAATTTATTGAAAATAAGAAACCTCATGACGAATGTATTCACTTGTTACATCGAAGGCGTAGGGCATGTAAATTTTAAAAATGCTTAAGAAAACTTTGAATTATCTAAAGGGAATAAGTTTGAAATCTTGTAATAAGTATTTGCAATGTAATGCCTGTAATCAAAGTAAGAGCAAGGTTATAGCGGCTAATAGAGTTGATGGATTTAACTACTTAAAGAGCCTTTAGAAGTAGTATTGCTGATTTAATAGGTCCGAAAAAACCAAGTGTAGGAGGAGCTCGTTACATACTAAGTATAATGGACCACTATTCTAGATATGGGTTTTGCTATTTAATGAAGAGCAAAACTGAACATATCAAAAATCTCTTTTAATTGGAATGAAATTCGCAGAAAGAAAAACTAAAAAGAAATTAGTAACTCTTATAACAGATAATTGGTACAGGAATTTACAAATAATAAAATTCCAGAACAGACTAAGAATGTTAGGTATTCAACATAAAATGTCTGCACCATATAGGCCACAACATAATGCCTTTATAGAGAGAAGAGGCCAAACATTACAATCAATGGCACGAACTATGATGTCTGATTCAGGATTACCTGACAATTTATGGGGAGAAGCAATAATGTGTGGTAATCATATATTAAATAATGTTGTTAATTCAACAAACAGGTGAATTACCATTCACACTGTGGCATGGTACAAAACCTGATTTTAAGTTATATGCACACATTTGGAGCACCAGCATGGGTGCATATCCCTACACAACTTAGACACAAAGGACAGCATAGAGCTAAAAGATTAATTTTTGTAGGATATACATCTAATCATAGATCTTATTAGATTCTGGAACCAGGTACATCTAGAGTTTACACCAGTGCTAGTGCAAAAATTCCTAGAACATGTAGGATGGAATAGATTGGAACAAGATGTAAATTATGAAAGTATAAATGAACCCTACAAAAGGAACAAAGATCAATTTGTTATAAGAAGAGTCCAATTAAGACAGAAGTCCAAGAAGAGCTAATAGGACCAGACAAAAAGGAAATACTTGATCAGAGGAGGTACAAAATCAAGAACCATTTAATAGATGAAAGTTAGTCCACCTGAAAGTCCTATATATACGCTAGACGTACTACACGCGTAACTAGACCACCTGATAGGTATCAAGCAAGTACAGTTTGCCAAGTAACTAAAGTTCCTACTAATGTAGATGAACTTAGAATGTATCCTGCTAAGGATCAGGAGAATTGGCAAAAGGCAATGCAAAAAGAACTAAATTCATTAAAGGAAATGAAAGTTTATGAGAATGCAAATTACCTCCAGGACAAAAAATCCATTGGGTGCAAATGGATAATTAAATTTAAAAACTGGAAAAATGGATGGGGAACTTTACCCATAAAGCTAGGTTAGTAGCTCAAGGATTTAATCAAACTGCATCTGATTTACGATGAAGTTTTTGCACCAAGCCTTAAAGCAACATCTTTAAGGCAAGCATTAGTGTGGGCAGCGTAAGAAAAACTATGTCATTAACCATTTAGATGTAGAAAACTGCTTTATCTACATGCACCATTGCAGCACACTATATATTTTAAGAAAACCAATTGGTGTAAAGAAAAAATAATGTAAATAGTAATGATTGTTGGAAACTCAAAAAGAGTCTTTACGGACTGAAACAATCTGGGTTTGAGTGGGAAACCAATATATTGTGAAAGAGTTAAACAATATAGGTTTTAAATCTGGTTTAGCAGATCCGTGTGTGTTTAAAAGAGAAAATAATGGAACGGTGTCATTATTATTTATTACTTTACAGATGATATTGCTTTAATTACCAAAAACTAATAATGAAGCTGATGAGATTATATCATTATTAGCCAAGAAGGTAAAGGTAAAACATTTGGGTGAAATTAAAAAATATCGTAGGATTGACTATATACAAAACAAAAAATGTTTTAAGATATCCCAAGAAGATAAAATTGCCAATTTAATTAAAACGTATAAGATGGAACTTTGTAAACCGGCAAAGACTCATGAGTCAGGAAGTTTGCCAAATAATGAACAAAGTCCCAAATTTGATAAGCCATATATCAATCTTTGATTGGTAGCTTATCATATATAAGCAATTGGTCGAGGCAGATATAGCTTATAGTGTAATCAGCTGGCACTTTTAATTCAGATCCACATCAATGTTCATTGGCAAGCTTAAAGAGGACTGTAGATATCTTAAGGAACATGAACCATGCATTGTATATAGACACCAAAAGGGTGATTTGAGTCTTAGTGCATATGCAGATGCAAGTTTTGCAGTACTGATATAACACGTAGGGAAATCAACATCTGAGGATGGCTATATTATATGGTAAGACACTAATAGGGTGAGGTCATTAGAACAAACAGCATTAGTTAGCTTATCCACAATGGAAGCGGAAATTTTCATGTCTGTCGTTATTATGTCTGATTTGATTAATGTCAAACAGTTATTGGTAGCTGGGAATAGCTGTAAAAGATAAATTACAGTAATATGAGGATAATCAAGCACTTAAAGTTAGCTACTAGTATTGCTTGTAAAAAAACTAGATCGAAACATACTGATCTAAGATACCTAAATGTAAGAGAATCAATCACAAATGGGCTAATTTAAATTGGAATACTGCATGACAGAAGAAAAAACATTTGCAGACCAATTTACAAAAAGCACAAGGGAGTAATGAAATTTACTTGAAGTTGTTACAAAATATGAATTAAAAATGTAAAAGGGTTATTATTTAACCTTTAAAAGGTGGAGAATGTTATGGATAACATTGTTTTTTACCCTAAACTGGTTTAGGTAAAATAATAAATAAGTAATTCCTGCGTTATATGTTAAAAAGATGACTCGCTAACTTTAACTGATAGGGAAAAGCTTGTATTAGGGGAGTGGTTATGAACAACTCCCTTTAAAAGAAGCCAACGGCCTGCAGCGTGGCTCGCTCTCTGCTTTTGAAGATTCCTAATTTACTGCTTTGAAGACTGCCATTTGCCTCGCACGCGGAGAGAAACAAAGGGGATTCTGATTTGTAAAAAGTGAACGACCCAGGATATTTCTACATGGACTTTGCTAACGAATATCCCTGAATGGATGACTAAATGATACTATGACTAATTGGGACTGGTATTTTTGAACTATTGCTATATTATGCGAATAAACTTATTAAATTGTGATAAACACAGCGTATATTGGTATTTTACTGTGTGTTAATAAAACATACAAGTTAGCTCACTCATTTATCGTATGCCATCGCTATCTGACTTACGCTGCACATTCTGTTTTGCTTGTCTCCCTAACCCTGGTTGGGGAACCCAGGCTTAACAATATTTTTGTTTCTTTACACTCAGCCATACCCATAACAAATAGAACTGTAATTCATTTTGAAATAAAGTGACAAATACTGTCATAAAATAAAATGACTTCAGGATGATAGCAGACATAGTCTAACACATCTATTGTGATCCAGTTGGAAAGGTGGGGATCAGAGATGGTATTATTACTATTGTTATCCTCCTTCTCTTCCTACATATATTCATCTTTATTATAAACATATTGATAGGCAAACAAACTAATAATATCATAAATCATGATTTCAGATTTAGTTGGAATTTCTCATGGGAATTTGTATCCACAAATTTGTCCAAACAACCTACATTTAACTAAAAAGGATCCAGCTCACCAAATGTATTTTCCATCCTTGATTTCTTTGCCTATTTTTGCCACCTCTTCCAATTCTTGACTTTTCCTTAATGGAATCTCTGCTTCTTCAACACTCTTAAGCAAGCAAAATATTTCATTGATTCTCTCAGCTTCCCATTTGCTATTACTCATCAGATTAAATATAAATTCTATACTGCACAGTTCTCTCTGTGTTCATCTCCATTTGAATATTTCTGCCCTAATTAATGTCACTTAAGGTAAAATATCACTTTGAGTTCCACACAGCAGTTGTAAATTATTTACTGCTAAAACATGTTGACTTTTCATGAGTTGTTTGCACAGCAAGCACCATGCCATCAAATTGTAGAGGGAGAACAAAATCAATCAATTATTATTATACCCAATAGGAGGTTTACCACCTATATTATGTCCATTTTTATGTCTGACACAAATGGCTTCAGCCATTATGCTGGATTTTTTATTTTCTGAAGGGAATTAAGCAACCACTTTTTCATTTGGTTTCTCTTTTCCTGCTTTCGGGTGACCTAACATAATTTAAAATGTTGGGGAAGTTGCTTTTTTAAAGTCACCAGCTGCTCAGAAAGCCATTAATAATGCACTATTTTAAAACACTTACTCATTAAGTGCAGTTTTTAGAGCAAATCAACATCTAATTTAATTTAATGCACTAGCTTTATTTTCAGGACATTCCAAAACTTGTGCTTGGAATCTTACAGCCGCCCAGGGTCTCATTGGATAGTGAGAAAAGTGGCCTATAAAATAAATAAATATAGACTGCAACATTCAGGAATGACTCCTTTTTTTCAGCACTGTACCTTTATTCAAAAGGCAACTGAACTTTTTTCCCTTGAAGACGTTTTGCTTCTCATCCAAGAAACTTATTCAGTTCTTCACCAAATCTTCATCATAATAATGTCAACAGACATTTTTTCAGCACTGCTGTTGCTTCAAACTGCTGCTGAACAAGTGAAGTAAGCAAGAAGAATCTACATCTGTAGTTTCTTTGTTGTCTGAATATGTAGAGTTCTCCAGTTCTCTACTCATAGCAGAATACCTTATGCCACCAGACTTGAAATTTTAGACCTAGACAACCTAGAAGTATGACGCCTTCGGTCCAACCTAAGTGCAGTACATAAAATTATCTACTGCAATGTCCTACCTGTCAATGTATACTTCAGCTTCAACCACAACAATACAAGAGCACAGAATCAAAACAAACTCAAGGTTAACTACACCAAACTTGACTGCAGGAAATGCAACTTCAGCAACAGAATGGTCAGTGTCTGGAATACTTTACCTGACTCTGTGGTTTCTTCCCCAAACCCCCAAAACTTTAACCTTAGACTGTCTACTGTTGGTCTCACCCATTTCCTAAGAGATATGTAGGGGTGTACAAAAACGCACCAATATGCCTACCGTCTCTGTCCTATTGTTTCTTTTTTTAACCATGTTTATACTTATACCTGTTGTCTAATACTTGTCAAATAAATAAATAAAATAAAAAATAAAATATTGTCACAACTTATGCTAAGTCAACAAATAGGCTTACCAACCATTCTAACCCTTCTTCCTCCCACCTGTGTTGTCATTTAGGGTTTTCAGAAACCTGGATTGTTAAAGTTTTTTTAATTATTATAATACCACAGGATTAACATACAACCTCTGACTTAGCCAAGGGCAACTTGTTATGTTCTCAGTTCTGAATGGACACATTCATGCACCAAATCTATTTCACAACCACTATTCAAACTACCAAGACCTATGACTTGGCTTTCCACTCTTTATCCTTTTTCATTTAATGGTTCAGGAGGCAAGGAATTATATACAGGTCATAAACTTTGCAATTGAGTGATGCAAAATTTTGAAGACAGCAGCCTTATGCTCCATAGCTGGATGTATGTCTTCTAAAATCTGAAATATTTGCTTCTGAGGAAATATATATCATTGGCAGTATTGTTCTTAATGTAATTAATAAAATAAAAGGAAAATGAATAACATTGTTTAGGGCTCTATTTTTAAAGAAAAAAGGAAGAGCAGAAATAACATTTCTTCTATGATTATCCATTGCTCCATAGGGAGAGGAATTTTCAGATGAAACCCCCAGGGTAAATAGTTTGTCGGATTTTGACTTTTCATTTGGTTGTTGACAATTTTAGTATGAAGCTAAAAAGTCAAAAACAACACAAAATTAAAACACCCTATTTTAAGACAAGGATTTTGAATTGACAGCTGCATTTCCTCCCTGTCTCTTTCTTTCTCTCTTAAAGTTCCATTCAAAATAAGGGGGGGGGGGGAANTTCAAAAAAGGGGGGGGGGGGAATGCACACATTTTTTTAAGCTCCCAATTGTTTGTTGCCAGAAGTAATTACACCATCAAAAATCTGCAGCCAGTTCCATTCCTTAACACAAATAATGAAATGATCATCATTTTCTGGTGTTGGAAATACTTTCAACAAAATAATAGTCCCAGGCAGAAACAAGATGCTTAAACAAAGTAGAAGCAATTCTACAGGACATTGAGTTTTAATTAAAGACAACCTCTGGCAGTATGAAGAATGTTTGCTTAATTTTCAGATGCACCAAGGCAAGTCTTCGGAAGCTACTATTGGATATAAATACGACCACTTCAGTGGAGGACTGGTTATCGATGGTCTCATTCTTCACCATCATTGTTACATTCTCCAGTGAGATTTGATTGGCATGAGACCTCAAACATGGCTCTTTGCTGAAGCATTTTCTCCAGAAACTGGATAGGAATGGCTAGGATTAAACTGATTTTAAGAAAATTTAAAGTTAAGATAACAGATAACAGACAATAAAATTTGGAAGGTACTTTGTAGGTCATCTAGTCCAACCCCCCACCCAAGCAAGAGACCCTACACCAATTCTGACAGATAGGAGTCCAATCTCTTCTTGAAAGTCTCAAGTGATGGTGATCTCACAATTTCCAAGGGCAAGCTGTTCCATTGGTTGATTGTTCTCACTGTCAGAAAGTTTCTCCTTATTTCCAGGTTACATCCTTGTTCAGTTTCCATCAATTATTTCTTGTCTGGCCTTTGGGTGCCTTGGAAAATAGCTTGACCCCTTCCTCTCTGTGGCAACCCTTCAAATATTGGAAGACTGCTATCATGTCTCCCCTGGTCCTTCTCTTCACTAGACTAGTCATGCCCAGTTCCTGTAACCGTTCTTCATATGTTTTAGTCTCCAGTCCTCTAATCATCCTGGTTGCTCTTCTCTGCACTTTTTCTGGAGTCTCAACATCTTTTTTATAGTGTGGTGACTAAAGCTGGATGCAGTACTCTAGGTGTGGTCTTACTAAGGCTTTATAGTATTAGTACCTCACTTGATCTCGATTGTATCCCTCTGTTAATACAACTTAGGATTGCATTAGCTTTTTTGGCTGCTGCTGCACATGGCTGGCTCATATTTAGCTGGTTGTCCACTAAGACTCCAAGATCCCTCTCACAGTTACTGCTATTGAGCCTGACTTCACCCAGTCTATGTGTACTTTTGGTTTTTCTTGCCTAAATGTAGGACTTTACTTTTCTCTACATTGAATTTCATTTTGTTAAATATGGCCCAGTGTTCTAGTCTGTCAAGTTCCATCTGGATCTTGAGCCTATCTTCTTGGGTGTTCGCTATTCCGGCAAGCTTAGTATCATCTGCAAATTTGGTAAGTTCACCTTCTATTCCCTCATCTAAGTCATTAATGAAGATGTTGAAGAGTATTGGGCCTAAGACAGATGGCACCCCACTGTTTATTTTCCTCCATGTAGACTTAGATTCATTAAGTTTGTCAGCCAGTTGTGAATCCATCTGGTAGTGGTGCTATCTGTCCCACTTTTTTCTAGCTTTTTCTCCTTGATCTATTTTTTGGCAAATGTCTATATAGGTCATTCATCTTAATCAAATAACTTTGGGCAGTTAACAAAGCACAAAATAGAAGACTCCGTTTAAAGATAGAGAAAAATAAGAAATTTAAAATGACAGGTTAAAAAAAAGAATCAGTTCCCAATCAAAAGTATCTAACAATGCAGAACAAAATACTGAGATTCCACTAACATACCTGAGCCTAAAACCTAAGGAAAAGGCCTGGGCCTGTTTTCAGAGCTTATGGAAGGCCATTAGATGGGTTCAAGCAGCCCTGCCAACTCTCATGGTTCTGCCATGAGTCTCACGATTTTTTGTCATTTTTTGTCATTTTTTGCCAGAAGAAAGAACGCTGAGGCCAAGGTTGTTTGTAATTTACATGCTAAATTATGTCTGATGCGTTATCAGTTCTAAAATTGGTCATAACTGA
>BHFT01036691.1:0-14169 GCA_004320025.1 Laticauda laticaudata | reverse complement strand
ATTGGTTCAAAGGAAACCATCCCTGCAGCCGCGGAAGGGGCAAAATCAACAATTGTTCATTGGCTACAAGCCGGCCGGGAAAAATGTATAAAAGACCGGCGCGGCTTGAGCCAATGTCCTTTTTCTACACTCTGGCTAAGAAATAAAGACTTTGCTGTTGGAACCCGGTCTACCTCGTGTTTTTCCGGACAAAACACTGGTGACGAGGATGGGATCGTCCTGAACGCGAGACTGAGCACGCGGTGAGAGAAAATTCCAGACGACAACAGAATGGCTGGAACAACGCACCGCCCGCACCTTTTAATCCCAACGAGGAAGACTGGATTCGTATGCAGACCGCTTCCAGATGTACCTGGAGAGCAATGAATGGAGGACATCTCAGAACACGCAAAAGAGCCGTTTTCCTAACGCACTGCGGACCGACCATTTTCAAAATGGCAAAAAGCCCTGGCGAAGCCCCGAGACGGTTAAACAGTTAACATGGCCCGAACTCCAGAAACTACTGAAAAACGCACTATGCGCCAACGGTGTAAACCTCATAAGACGGCATGAATTCTACCGGAGAGACCAGAAAGAAGGTGAGACGGTAGCTGATTTCGTAGCCGCTCTCCGACAGATAGGGGGAGAGTGCGAATTCTTAAACCTCGATGAGGCTATGAGAGACCGAGTGATATTGGGAACTAAGTGACTCAACAGCGCAAAGTAAGCTACTGAACAAGCCTAAAATAACCTTAGTTGAGGCCATCGCGGACCACAGCCGCTGAAGCCGCGAAAAAATCGGCCGTTACCATGAGACAGATGAACACAAGCAGGGATGAACAAAACCCGGCCGCAAGAAGGAAACAATCTCCCGTTACCACCCACCATGAGACTATGGCGAGACGTCTGAGTCAGACGACGGAGACGACGAGGTCCACCGCATGTATGCCGGCAAGAAAGAGCGCGGAAAGAAATTTTGGCGGGAATGCGCTGGCTGCGGAGGAAGTCACCAAGAGCGGAATGCAGGTTTCTCGATGCCATCTGCAGAATTGCAAGAAATGAGGGCATATCGAGAAAGTCTGCAGGAACAAAAAAAACTACAGCCCAACGAGACTCATCAATTCCCCACACGAGCCGAGCCCCGGTGAGCGGAGAGAAAGTGGCCGCGAAACAAGCAAACCGCAAACAGAGAGAATACACATCAAACTGTTACAATAGGGAGCGCTAAGACGGAAAGCGGGAAGAAAGTTAACACAACAGTAAGAATTGAAGGAAAGCCCTGCGAAATGGAAAGTGGACTCGGGATCTTTCCTGTCCATGGTCTCGTGGAACACCATAAACAACTAGTCCCTGACATCCGACGACAGAACTTAAAAAGCAGCGGCTTAACACTCAAGGACTACCAGGGAAACCGAATCCCGGTAGTTGGCATGGGCCAATTCAAAGTCTCGTACAAACAGCATGTCGAGGTACTTCCGTTGACCATAGTCGACCGAGATAGACCGAGCCTCCTGGGCATCGAATGGTTCACGCCTTTGGGCATCGGGATGCCGGGATAGACCGAGTGAGCACAACGACTGGGAGGAAGACCTAATCCGGGAATTCCAAGACGTGTTCGACGGCTCACTTGGCAAGTACCGGGAAACCCTATTTCTTTCAGTCTAGACCCACAGGTAGCCCCTATAAAGACTAAAAGCCAGTCGAGTTCCGTTTGCTTTAAAAGCAAAGATTGAGGAACAGCTAAATAAACTAGTAGCTCAGGGGGTGCTAGAGCCTGTGGACCATGCCAAATGGGAAACACCGATAGTCACACCTATTTAAACCGGACAGGTCATCCGAATCTGTGGTGACTACAAGGGACCCTGAACCACGCACTACAACAGAGCGCATACCGGTGCAGTAGTCCAGCATTTGCTACATTCCCTGGGAGGAAAAATTTTTCCAAACTCGACCTGGCACAAGCATACCAACAACTCCCAGTAGACCCCGAAACAGCGGAGGCACAGACTATAGTTACACACAAAGGGGCATTCAGAATGTAGAGGACTCCAATTTGGAGTCAGTGTGGCACAGGCGTTTTTTCAAAGCCTCATGGAACGCCTCCTAAATGGCATACAGGGAGTCGTACTGTACTTCGACGATGTCCTAATCTCAGCAAAAACAAAAACCAACTAAAACAGACACTTAAAAATGTACTAACTAAATTCAGGGAAGCTGGACTAAAAGTAAAAAAAGAAAAGTGCTGCCTGGCTAAAAAGAGTGTCGAATTTCTGGGCTATTTAATAGACGGAGAGGGATATACACCCCACGAAAAGAAAACTAAAGCCATAAATAACGCACCAGACCAAAAACAAAAGCGAGTTACAAGCATTCTTGGGTCTAATAATTTTATAATGTTTTCCTACCAAATAAGGCTACAATAGCAGAACGCTACACGCGTTACGGGACAAAAAAGCAATTTGGACTTGGGGGCACAAAGAAAAAAAAAGCCTTTCAACAAATAAAAAGATTGCTAACTTCCAAACCACCGTCCTCATCCAATTTAGCGACACGCTACCATTGAGAGTGACCTGTGACGCTTCACCGTTTGGAGTCGGAGCCATCCTGAGCCACAACTTCCGGACGGAAGAGAGGCGCCCATGCGTACTACTCAAAAACTGTCAAAAGCCGGCGGAACTACAGCCAAACTGGACAGAGAGGCCTTAAGCAATTGTCGCTGGGGTAAAGCGTTTTCATGAATACCTGTACGGGCGGGTTTTCAAATTGTCACAGACCACAAACCGCTACTTGGAATTTGGCGGGAACAACGCCCACACCAAACATCCTGTCCCCAAGAATAACTAGGTGGTCGGAGTTCTAGCAGCCTACTCATAACCCTAATACACCGGCCGGTGGAAACAAATTTCCCATGCGGACGCTTTGAGCAGAGCACCATTGCAGCAAACGGAAGAAGACCCGGCACCAACGATGACTGCCCTACAGATAGAGACCTGCCCGATCTACCCATCTCTGCGAATGATGTCGCCAGACCACGGCAAAAGACCCACTGACTGCCCGCATACTTAACTGGGTAGGTAGAGCTGGCCGGAAAATCAAAAAAAACGAGACTTTAAACCTTTCCGGACCAGACAAACCGAACTCTCTATAGAAAAGGGATGTCTACTGTGGGGTGAGCGGTAGTTATTCCAAACAAATTGCAAAACAAGGTACTGAGCATGCTGCATGAGGGACACCCGGGAGATTGTTAAAATGAAAGCCCTTGCGAGGAGCTATGTCTGGTGGCCGGGCATGTGATAAGGACATTGAATTGGGTCAACTCGTGCAACCAAATGCCAGAGAGCAGGACCATCTCCTCCAAAAGCACCTATAAGGGACTGGGAAGTTCCAAGGGCCCTGGTCGCGGATCCGAATCGATTTCGCGGGCCCTACAAGGGACACACATTTCTGCATTGTCGTGACGCATACTCCAATTGGCTAGAGGTAAAAATTATTGGCATCCAACGACAACAGAAATGGTAATAAGGGAACTAGACAAACTTTTTGCAACCCACGGCCTGCCGACTACTAGTGTCCGATAATGACTCAACTAACCAGCCTACTATTCGAACAATACCTAGCCTCCCTGGTATAAGACATGCCCTCACAGCGCCGGCCCATCCTGCGGCAAACACGGTAGGGCTGAACTGAGGTCAGTTTACACAAGGAGGGTTTGGAAAGGATGGACACTGGGGACGTCCAAAGCAAAATAAACAGGCTACTACCGCCAACATATAACACCAAGTACCACAACCACACAAACCCATCAGCAACTATCTGATGGGGAGAAAAACTCAGATCGCACTATAGATGCGGCTACATCCAAACTTCACACCAGAACCCCCTGACTCATCTCTCCTCCTTGGGGAACCAATCCCTTTTCGTTCTAAGTACCCAATCAGAATGTATTATTTGAAACCAGTTATTTGCATACAGAACACAGTGTGACATGGGCTTAAAATGCATCATTGCTTTGTTCTGAATGTGGCAATGTCAGGAAGAAGGAAAGACATTCCCAACTATTGTGTTGTGATCAACAACAGTATTATGAATGCAGAGATGCTCTAGAATAAAGTCATTATAATGTATACGGTGTCTCCCTAATGTAATGAAATCTGATTCAAAGGAAGATCATTGACTTCTTGATATAGTACTATATTTTGGGGAATAATCTCTGATTACATAACCACCAATTTAATATAAATTTGAGGGAAATAAAAGTAGCAATAGCAATAATACCTAGACTTATATTCTGTTTCATAGTATTTTACAGCACTCTCTAAGCAGTTCGCATAATCAGCTTATTGCACCCAGAAATCCTGGTCCTCATATTCCTGACCTCAGAAGGATAGAAGGCTGAGTCAGTCCTGAGCCCCATCTTGGTTGAACTCCAGGCTGCATTTAGTAAAAGCAATAGCTAAGGGTGGGCTGCTGCCTGTTTGCACTGGTTTGTATGAACCAGGTGCTAATTTTACATCTGGTTCATCAAATTGGTAGTTGCAATGACTGGCTGGCCTTGCCCACCTCACCCCACCCCTCCCAGAAGTCTCCACACAGCCCTGTTTGGATCCCAAGTAAGGGCCTACCTGGAGGCTCAGGGAGGGTGAAAACTGGGCCTCCCAGAGGCTCCAGAAGGCTGGAAATGGGCCCGTTTCCAGCCTCCGGAGCCTGGGGAGGCCATTTTCACTCTCCTGGAGGCTCAAGGAAAGCCTCCAGAGCCTGGGTAGGGCAAAAAACAGGCCTCTTGGAAGTTCTGGAAGGCCTGAAATGGGCCTGTTCCCAGCCTCCACAAAGTCTTCAGAGACCAGGGAGGCTCTTTTCGCCCTCCCAGAGGCTCGAGAAAAGCCTTCAAAGTCCGGGGAGGGTGAAAATGCCCCCTCCCACCATGGTGCAAGAGGCCAGCTAGGCCACGCCTATGCCCACCCAGCAACTGGGCAGAGAACCAGTTGCTAAGTTTTTGAAGCCCATCCCTGGCAATAGCATTGAGACTTATACACCACTTTGCAGTGCTTTACAGCCCTCTCTAAGTGATTTATTGGCCCCAACAGTCTGGGTTCTCTTAGGCTTTGCTTGCTTATGTCTTCATGTATTTTGGTATTTATTAGAATAAATACAGTCTGAAAAGTCTTCTGACGTGTTTTAGATCAAAACCAAGCATCATATGTCTCTGCTATTTAAAGCAACACTTCTCTTTTCAGCCTTTAATCTGGGACTGCCTTATCTGTTACATTAACTTTAATTATTTAATTTCTTAAAGCTTTATTGGGTTTTTTTTTCAAATTTATTTTTAATGACAAAGTAGCAGAAAGCAAACTTCTAAGTTTCCTCCTCTTTAGCGCTACAGTTGAGACCCTCAATCAGGGCTTGGTCCAATCTTGACAGGATCATCTTTAAAATGAGGGGGAGTATGAGGAGAACATAAAGATTCTATCAGGAATTTCCTAAGGATCAAATGTGGCTTGGGACATTGCCTTTGTATTCAACCAGACATTATTTTAAAGCTTTAAAAATAAATGATCACAACAACAGCAATGAAAAACATAACTCCAGGTTTCACATTCACTTTTTCTGGCTCCCCAGCTGGTAAATGCCTAAATTATCTTTTCCTGAAAAGAATGGCATGTTGTCTTCATTAAGGCCAACAACTTATTTGCACAACTTCAGGTGGTCCCTGAAAGCTGAGGTGGGATGTCATGCTATTGAAACAGGCGAAACATCAGCATAAGAGCAGATTATTCAGTAGTTATTCTCTGAAGCAAAATATGAATCAGTCAAAATTGAATGAATTATTTGGGCAACAACTAAGCTGATTATTCTGGAGTGTTTGGTCCCAGCTGTTCAGAAATTAACACTGACATGTCATGAAGTAATTGCTCCTGAAAAGCCTTGTCTCTTCTTTTCCTTTCATTTGAATAACATCTTCAATACTACAACTTATTAACAAGAGCTCAATACAACCAGATAGGTTTTATTGAAAATGTGATGAATATTATTGTGTGGCTTTTAAAAGTATGTGATATGGAAATTTCCTTCTAGTACACAAACATACACACACACACACACACACACATTTCAATCTAATACAAAAGAATATTTTTTGAATGCATTGGATTCGTTCCTTCCTTCCTCTCTTTGTTTTTTTATTTATTTATTCTATACTTTAAAAAAGAAGACATAGCAAACTTTATAAAATTTGTACTTGTATTGATAAAGAAGCATACACAAATCATATGCAAATTTATCTTTTATTTTGTCCTCCTCTTTGATAGTACAAGTGTTATAAGTCACCCTAGGGGACATCTCAATAGGCAGCATATATATTTTAAATAACTTAATCAGTAGGAGTGACACAAGCCCTCATGGGTAAATGCTTCTAAAGCATTTCTTAAAACATTTTTATTATCTTTGTTGACTGCTGCTTTACTTCATATTTCTTTGTAAAAAATTTGGGGGTCTTACTGGATAGTACTGCTATGCATCACTTTGGAATCGGAAGGAAAGAGATGCCAAAAATATCACATGGGGATTCGCATCATTCAGTGGAGCTGCATCTTTTCTACAGATAGTAGATAGTAGATCTTTCCTCCATAGCTGTCACTTTTTCAGATGGTATTGGCTTTTGTAACATCATGTTTTTCCCAAGAACTGCCCAACTGCAGCAATGAGATGGGTGACATATACATTTAATATTTAAATAAATAAAATATCATAAATCTATTGGGGTAGTATATGTGCAGATCCATGCAATGTGACCTTTTGTCACTGACAATTGGAAATTTTATCAGTGTGAAGATTTTTTAAATGCTGTTCAAGATTCTCTTTTTTTCTTCCATGTCTAGATCAAACAGTGCCAGAATGAAATGCCAGAATGAAGCTACCTTCTTGGCTTTGTCATTGGCCCAAAATAAGTCCTTAAAACATTCTGCATGTTTCTGGTAGTAACCAACATATCATGTCTCTCTTCACATTCACATAGCATGTTGTTGTCCACTAAGAGGCTCCACTTGAGCATATTGGTTTTACATTTAGGCTCTCCAAGTCTCAAGCTATTCAGGGTCCTCCAAGTAGTATAATGATAGCCAGCATATCCTCCTTTTAATGTTTTTCCTTGCTCAATGGTCTCCTTTCACCATCTTTTAATTCAATTTTGTTCTTGTATACTTTCAAGAATGTTTATTCTTCCCATGAAGATGTTTCTGATTGGTGGGTTCAGAATTTGGTTCAGATCTGAATCAGCAGACTGTTCAGACTTTTTAGTATGACAACCAATAACCACAGAGACCACCAGAGCCAACTTATGCCATAATCTTTCAACTTCCCTTTTCAGATCTTAATACTTTGTGGTCTTCTTTTATTATTATCAAGTCAACTTTTAACCAGTGAGATGACAGCTCCATTGTGACATCACACACTGAATCCAAGGAAGAACTCAGCTTCCAACCTTCATTTCAAATGGATGGTCAAATAAGCACTGATATGGGTAGCACATTTTGAGTGGGGAAAATGAAGTCATAAAATCTGCCCATCTCTCTTCATTTTGGCTTACTCATAGGAAAGAATCCTAAGATCGTTATCATTATCTCATTGGTTCACCTTTTCATTTATCACAAGTAGCTAGGGCAGGCTAGATCATTTAATAAGAAAATAAATCATTCCTTTAATAAACATTGGAGAGGCCAGGGTGTCCCTTCAAATCAATTTTGACTCCTGACAACTGGAGGACTATCACTGTAATTTTCGGAAGTGGTTTCCCATTGCTTCCTTACATCCTTGTGAGAGAGTATGACTGGCCCAAGGCTAACCAGCTGATCACAGTTTTCTGGTTTCCTGCCTGGTATCTTAAATCACTGCACCAAACTGGCTCTCTAAAACACAAATCGGGACAATAGAATCAGAAATGAAAACTGTTATTGACTCATTCCATTCATTTTGTTTCTCTTTTTAACAGCTGTAACAACTGTAAAGGTAAAGATGAACACAATGCTCATCTCCATATCATGTCATAAGGAACCAGCATTGTCCAAAGACAATTTCCATAGTCATGTGGCTTGCATGACTATAAGCTCAGGTGCATGGAATATTGTTACCTTTCCACTGAAAGTGGTACCTATTAATCTAGTTGCATTTGTATGCTTTCAAACTGCTAGGTTGGCTGGAGTTGAGTAGCTGTGCTCACCTCCATTATATGAAACTCGGGGTCTCAAATGTGGGGAGTCAACTCTCCAACTGAAGTTCAGCATCTTTCACTGCTGAGCCATCATTGTCTCTCTAACAACACTACTGAATGAATATTCTACATCTCTACCATTAACTTTATTCTTAATTTGAAGACTTCTTTGATGTTTCTGAAAGCAGTTTAACCTTGAAAATATTGCTGACCTCACGGGGAAGAAATAAAAGAAAATAATGGTGGTTTACTTAGAAAGCAATAATTAATTTTCCACAGAGAGTGAAATCACTTGGCCTAAAGCAAAATCCTTCTGACATTATTAAATGTCACAGTGCAGTTTAAGCACAATTATTAACTAATTCACACAATAAATCTCATTAGTTTCTAGAGGCTGTAGGAATAAAAGGAAAGGGGAAAGTGCTGTACTTGAATTTCATCTCACCTTTCTAAAATAAAAAGTACATCTTATGTATATTCATATATAAGTTCATATATGTATTCCCATTCCAATATAATTTACAGGCACATACATATGATTATACACGACTGGTCATTTTTATGATCAAGAAGCCAACTGGCGAAAACAGTCTTCTATGCCATGTAAAATCATTAATGACATAAGATAAGTGGCAGCTTTGCTTTTTTTTTCACCCTCTACTATTGTTATTATTAATCAATGACATTATTAATAAATAATTAACACTAAATACAAATACTGTGGAATTATATAGTGGCTGCAAATTGCCTCAGATAGTTCCACCCACCTAGTCCAATGCTTTACATTCATTTCACACTTTAAAGCTGGGTCCCCCTGGCCGACGGACACAAAACGTATGCATAAAGGGCACAGCAGACGAGCAAAATTTCGGGAGTGGCTCCATCTGTTGTCATCTGCTCCAAAAAGTGGTGAAAATTTGCATAAACAGAACAGAAAAGAACGGGACGGAGAAGAAGGGACGTCGTCGAGGTACGAGTGAGTGGTATACGGCGAGGGACGTGATGAAGTTAAATGGATTTTCCTAGAAGCCTAGCGGATGCAAGCCGGATCGGACAGCCCCGCGCAATCGAAACAACCCAAAAACACCCCGCACACCTCCACATCCGACGGAGATTACGCGGGGAAAATTTGGAAAGGTGGAGCGCATACGCGCCCAAAGGAGCGGTGATGCCAAATAGCAGATAAGGCGGCATTGGCAATCACAGGAGGAAGCCTATAGGAAACAAAGGGATCCCCGGCGAGCGGATGCATATCGGATTGCAAAGTGTTTACTGCCGTGATGCGGGGAGTATGAATTGCAATCGAGCGTAGGCCACGGGGATAATGAAAAGGATGCCAGCACGCAGTCAGCATATCAGGTGAAAGACGTGCTGCCAGATACATCTTTGGGAACACCATGGTTTAGTCGTCAGTCAGGCAAGAAGAGGAAGTCGCGTGCCTACGTCGTTTAAAGCCCTGGCAAGGTGAGTAGAGGCCAGAACCAGCACCCATCCCTGGCCGACTGACTCTGAAGCTGCTAATTGCTGCTTGCGCTCGCTGGCTGTGGTGGACCAGCCCAGGCCCTCATAAGCCCGTGCTTGTTTTGAGCAGCCCTGCTGCTCCGCGCCCTGAAGAGAGCCCTGCTAGACCCTACGCACTCTGTGCTTAAGGCCCTAAGCTGATCAGTGGCGAGTGTATCATGGCCACTGCAAGTGATCTGGGGCGATGGTACGTAGTGAAGATGGCGAGTTTCCTGGAGGAGATCCACCACCGAGAGCAGCCTTCCTCTCTGATGGACCTTCTTCTCCGAGAGTACGCCATCAGCAGCCAGATCCTCTTTGGCAGCCAGGAGCCACGTCTCATTGGACACGCTAGATGTCACGTATGGGAGGTGGGCTTCGCAGAGAGGCCCCGCATTGGCGACGAACGGCCGCACCCGAACAGCTTCACTCCCCATTAGGCCGGGCGGACTTGGAGGATTCGCGTGAGGAGGGAGCCCTGCTGTCACAAAATGGAGGAAGAAGCAGCAGCACCAAGAGCCAATCCACCCCCACTCCCACCCCAGCTCCAGAGCATGGCAGGCAGAGAGGCAGACTGGGGGGCCAGGACCACAGTGTGCTGTTGGAGATCAGGGATCCAATGAAGACCAGCACAGAACTTCTCTCTCAGCTGGTCCACGTGAGCAGAGCATCCTCGGGCTTGCGAACACCTTCATCACCTAAGTGAGCCAGACCTGAGGGACCTCGCTGAGGCCCAGTACCAGGTGATGAAGCAGAAGATCACAGCACTTCTGCACAATGCTCAAGGCCCAGCTGAATCAGCTCTACCAGCCCGTCTAGGTCCTGCTCCTCCACCCCAGCGATGTCACAGCCCTTCCAGCGCTTTCAACAGCCCCTCACCTACCAAGGCTATGACTACCCAGGACTTCCCACAGCAGAAGCAGAATTTCCCAGTCCAGACCCAGGTTCAGCGGATGCCACAGATGCCACAACCTCGCCAGCTGGCAGACCAGACAGCCCCAGTACACTCCTCCTTCCTCACCCACAACCAAGCCCATCAACAGCACTGTCATCAGTCTTGTGCCTGACATCCCAGGTACTTGATGAAGGGTCCTTCAATCATGGCTGAGTCAGCTCTCGGAGAGCTTCCTGAAACACCCATCCCCTGTTCTACTCTCGGGGCCAAGCACCCCCAATGGTTCTCAAAACCAGCACTCAAGCCACAGCCATCTCCACAGTCCCTGCCCACTTAAACAGCTGAGACCATGGACATGACTCAGAGGGACTGAGAATAGTGTCAGAGACTGAGTTGTTTACTTGTTAAGTTTATCTTTGCTTAAGACACTTTACTTGGTTCATTTTGCTTATTTAATAAAGTCATAAAGTTTACCTAAGAAAGTTTATCTTTTGCTTAAGACACTTAATACAGTTTCCTTGGTTCATTTTGCTTGTTTTAATAAAGTCATAAAGTTTACCTAAGAAAGTTTAATAAAGGTTTCTTTGCTTAAGACACTTAATACAGTTACTTTGGTTCATTTTGCTTATTTAATAAAGTCATAAAGTTTACCTAAGAAAAGTTAATAAAGGTTATCTTTGCTTAAGATACTTAGTTTATTTGGTTCATTTTTTTTACTTATAAAGTGTTGGTGAAAACCTTGAAAAAATGGTTAAACCTTTGCATGCTTGTGGGATAGATAAGGATACGTATGATAAACCTCCAGTGCAACCATAGTGGGACTGTATGGTCCACCATCCAGTGATCAGATGATTTTCTCCCCCTTTTTATAGAAAATATTCGGTTGTCCGCTATGGGGCCTTCTACATACTCTAGACATACTGCAGACATCCTAATTTAATCGAAGTACATCCCAGATACAATGTTTTTGTCCGTTTTTAATACTTTATATACGAGATGCATACGCTTACAATCCTTTCTATTTCTGTGCTACTAACCGTGTGTAGATGTTCCGTGTACCTTTGTTTCATCCTCTCTTTCCAGTTTTCAGCTGCACGCGGATTGTGAGTTGAAGGATGGCCAGAGGATACAGAAAGGATACAGCGGATGTTTAATGGATGGTAACGGACATAGAATGTTTGTTGCCCGTATAGTGTCGCGGATGTACATTGTTGCAGCGTAAAGTTCATCCATTCACAAAGTTTTGTGCAGCTCAAAACGTCTTGCGGCGGATGAAATCGCAGTGGACGGATGCTCACCATAGAGCGTAATGACGTATGCAGTGAGTACACAATGGATGCATAGCATTTTCCAATGGATGGCAAGCTTTTTTTAACTTTTACATCCTCTTTGCATCCGTAAGTGCAATGGGACCGGGCCTTAAGGCACAATTTGGTAATAAAATGCAAATAGGCACAACTCTTGGATCATTGCTTGTTTCACAAATAAATTTTGCACAATTATAAGGTCAGCCCACTTTTATGATCTCATGACATTTGGATTAATTACAAAAAAACATAGGGGCAGAGGTGTTATTCAGCAGGTTCTAACCAGTTCTGGAGAACTGGTAACAGAAATTTTGAGTAGTTTGGAGAACCAGCAAATACCACCTCTGACTGGAGATTTTACAGTATCTTCCCCTGCCACACCCACCAAGCCACACCCACAGAACTGGTCGTAAAAAATTTGAATCTCATCATTGCATGGGGGTCCAAACAAAATATGTTTTAAGATAGCATGAAGGTGCCTGGAATCTGAGAATTGAACTTATGCAAAGGACTAAAACATTCAAAATGCATGAAGTAAACATGAACTGTAAATTTTTTGAGATTCATTTGTGTTGTCCTGCAGCTGAAATTTTTATAAGCTTCTCCTCCCCCATCCTGAGAGATAATTGGTCATGACTGGAAGCATGATAAGCTTTATGAAGCATCAGTCAGTCATTGTTCCAGCCAACCAATCAGGTCCTCAAAGAGAGACTGTCATTTGAATGTGTATAGGTATATAAGAACTTTGCTGGGTAAAAGTAATTTAAAGAAGAAATTAGGCAGTTCATCTAAGTAAACTGAAACTAAATTATGGCTGCCATTAGCAAAAGAAAAAGGGGAAACCAAAGATCACCTATAAGGAAGAACCCCCAAAAACAGATCAGAGGGAGAAAGATCCAGGCCAAATGTGGGAGAAAGGCAAAATCAAGACAAGTTGCAAAGTACGTGAAGAAAAACTCCAGAAAAAAGAGTCCCTACAAACGTAAGAAACTGCCCTTAACCAAAAAGGCTAGAGGAATCCTTAGTTCTTGTGTGGAAGGACTCTGCGAGGCAATATCCTCTGAAGCTGACCGCTTGAGGAAGGAAAAATGTGAACCCCACATTAGCCACAAAGTTCTACTAACTGCCTTGGAAAAGTCTTTGTCAAAGAAAAAAATCAGGCACTCAGTGACCCCAGGAGTCAAGAATATAAAAAGGAAGAAACAGCCTTCTGTAGATGTTGCCAAAAAGGGATCCAGCCACTCTGAACAGCAAGCTGAGCCAAACCAGAAACTCCCAAAGCAACGCAAGCAATCAGCTTCTCCAGTTACTGAATGAGGGTCCATAAAAAATATTTCTCCCTTCATTTCTAGGACATAATAAGAAAAGGAAAAAAAAAGAAATCAGAACAAAATGGAAGTGAGAAAACCAGCCTCATGCTTGTCTTTCAAATGTGATAACTTCAATGTATGGTATTGCCTAGAGATGTCAACTTTATGACCCCTTGATTGGAAGAAGAGCCACCAATATTTGGAGGATATTCTAAAAAAAAAAAAAAACTTATTGTGGCANTAAAAAAAAAAAAAAACTTATTGTGGCAACTCAGATGCCAGATTATGAATGAATGCTCTATCTGAATGGTGAGACACTCATTCATGGCAAGAGCAATCAGTGATATCTGAGTCATTTGGCAAATACTGTCTTTAAAATATCTCCTAAGGGCAATAAAAATCTTCATCTTGGCAATCAAATCCAACAACTATTTCAATAGAAGTTTCTTGACTTTGGATTTACACAGTATTGGGGAAAATGTGGAGTGGGAATATCTTTCAAGCATGCATCACATTGAAACTTCACATTACATTAAATCTGAAAATACTACAGATTTAGTTCATTTATTACAATCTTCAGGTATGACATAAGCAAAAGGTTGATTACAAATTTATTGCTCAATAGTTCTTTTCAACCATTTTCATCACGTTAGCATTAGGAGTCTGAGTTTACTTAAAACTTTGTAAAATGCTGGTAAAGAAGATACATATTTTTGAGTTTTCAAAAGTACTTCATCAGAGAAGATATTACAAAAGTAGTGGTAATGGGGGAATTTAAAAAATTAAAATCAGGCAGACCCAAGAGAAGAAAGAAATTGCTCAGGAGTTTTTTATGAAATTGTACAAACAGGAAGAAATACCAGAAGAATCTATTGATCAATATTTGAATGAAAAGAATTTGCCTGAAATTACTGATGAAGAGAAACAAAATTTGAATAATAAAATATCTATAGAAGAAATTAGGAAGGCAATTGG
>BHFT01036690.1:0-12999 GCA_004320025.1 Laticauda laticaudata | reverse complement strand
AAAAAAAAAAAAGGCCCAGCCTTATTTTGTGAGAAACACAGTAGCATGAAAAAAATATCCCTAATGAAGTGCAGACACTTCTTAAAGTTATGTTCTTTGTTCTGTGTACAGGATTGAATTAAGACACAATACTTGTTTTGAACACTTCCTTTCCACTGGAAAATAGACTTGAATAATACTGATAAGATATATTATAAACATAGTTAAGCTCAAAGGTTATTTACAATTCCTTTGCATGAATCACTGAGTAATACACTTGGACAGAAATGCATGTTATAAAATCTAGATATGTCTTTTTAATTAAAAAAACCACCTCCAAAAATCTTAGAACAGGCAAGGGTCACAGAAAAACTACCCTTAAAGCTGCACAAAATTGCTTCATTTGTTATCATGGAAAGGACTGATCACCTCCCCCTCTTTTTGTGGTTAAAATCATAGTCTCCTGAGGCTGCTTCTCAATTGCCAGTAAAAAATTGAAGAACCACTGTTACTTATTGATCAACTGTAGGCTTGAGAAATTTGAAGCCGCATTTTCATACTTTAACTATTTACCTACTTTAGGTTAAGGAAGTCTTGTATTGCTCTGGCTTAATTTCAGTTTTTAGTTTGCAAGGAGTATTTTATGCTAATCTTGCCTTAGTGTACGTTGTTATTTACTCATGAAGGTTCAGAAGTACATAACAATGCATATTTCTAATATAGTTGACTCTTAAAGTATTTTTGCTCCCTTTAAAGGATGGGGGCTTTTTTCTATACAGTCTGATCTACTCTCTCTTTGGCCACAATCGATTAAAAGTTTCCATATCTGCTGGACTGGCCAAATAGCTTCTAGTATAGGACAATAACAATTTACTCACCATTTTTTAGCCTGTGTTAATGGCTTATACTTGTTGAATTTTACTCGCCATTCCAGGACCTCCTTACAATGTTGACAGAGCCCTTCATGGTGTTTTGCATTGATTTTCTACGAGAAAAAGTTGAAAAATCAGATTTATTGATATGCACTCATCCTTCAAATCAATAACAATTCCATTTTAGTTTGACTGTTTTTTTTAATACTTAGTAAAAGTTTTCTACTACTAGACAAAACATGTATTTTCTACCCCACAATTTTTGTTACAGTATATCAGTAGCCTGCCATTCCCATGAAGCCTTCTTGTTAGGCATTAACTCATGGAAAGGACAGGCACGAGGAATCATGCTTAAATTCATGGTTTGATTTTCTGGATTGTTTTGAGAAAGCTACCTAGTAAGATTTTAGGGCAAGAATTAATTTATTATTTGTCTTTATCATCTTTAGACAACATCATAAGAAACAAATTCAGTTTTATGAGACTGTTAATAAAATAAAGTTACTCTGAAACTGAAGTTTCTCCTCTCTTCTCCCCCACTCCCTGGGCCTTTAAATGGTTTCTTCCAAAAGCAAGACTAGATATACTTGCTAGATATATCTCAAGTAATTCTGTGGATTATAGCCAAAGGATTTGGTACTCCTGAGTCAGAATTTCTGAGTCAGATTTCTGAGTTTTAGTCAGATTTAAGCATTGTGTAATTCAGAACCTGGCAGCTGTTCTAATCTTAAAATCAAAAGCTTCATATAAAAGTGTAAGCTTTCAAAATTATCTTCAGTCAAAATTAACAGGTAATTTTTAAATTATAGATGCTGAATTTGTTAGTAACTACCATGTATTTATTCAATAGCAGTATGTTTACTACAACACTATTTCAAGAAATCATAAATCATCAAGCTGCCCTTGATGACCTAAACCATCACAAGTAGAACAAGCCACACAGAACAACACTCTTCCTATTGTCCTAAAAATGATTTTTTAATAGTACTATCTAATCAAACTTGTGAATCTATATCAAAAACATTCTTTTCAGAGCATTATGATTTCTCTTTCATTTTTCTACTTTCACCATAGTTGTTCAAAAAAATTTTTTTTCTCCTTTCAATTTTCCAGTCCTGGCTCCTGAAGACAACGTCAATAATTCTGGTGATCAAGAATGTGGAATACAAAAATAACATTTTGAAATTAACCTGCTGATTTAGACATGATGTTAGACCGACAGCATGTTGTCTCCAAAGAAAAGCAGAGCTTTGTCCATCTTGGAGTCCAAGTGTCATCTCTACGATCAATACTACTTCTGAATTATTGAAACTTATAGCAATTAAGAATCTTCTGAGGATTGAAGCTCATCATATTTCAGACACAGAAATACATATTTTCTTCAATAGAAAATTAAAGGGTGGGGTTTTTTGTGTTTAAAAATGTTCTCTTTTTGTGGGCAATCAAGCATACCTAAGTTTAATGCTGTATGCAAATGATAAAATTATATTATCCAATAGAGAGTGGTCCTTTTTCAGATACTAAAGAACATTAGGGTCATTAGTATCAATAAACCCAACCCACCTAATCATTGTGCGTCACACAAACTACCTAATCTGGTGCCCTTCAGATTCTTGGAACTGTAATTCCCAGCAGGCTAGTCAGTATGGCTGAAGAAGCCACCTCAGAGCACTCACTCTTCTCTCTTGGCTCCAAATAAGTTTTCCTTATTGTTTTGCAGGAAGATATCAGATCATCACTGTGGGTCTGCATCAGGGAAGGGCAATCAGTAGCTGTTGATCCATCTAATGCATTCCTCTTAATTTAATGCAGTCCTTGGCCTAATTTCAAAAGCTTTCTGTAAGACATCAGCCAACTCTCTTCCATTTAAGCACGAAGAAGGCAATGAAAAGAAAGAAGTGTAGAAAATATATTACCCTCCACATAGCTCCCAAGAGATTACCTGAAGAGAAATGTGTGTATATCCTTCCTGCTTTAACTTAAGAAAAAAGTGAAGGCTGTGGCAGAAGTGACAAAAATTTCCTTACATTAACCATTAAATTATATAAAGTGCTGAATGCATTGATAATCTTATTGCTGATTTGTTGGCAGACATTTACTCAAGCCTGAAGTAGGATTTACTCTACTTCACTCCTTGTTTTGAGAGCCAAAGAGAAAAAGCACAGAAGAAATACCTTCTTCCAGTTCTCGGTTGATATAAAAAGCACAGAACAAATGCAAAGCATATTAACTTGGATTCAGGGATATACTTATTTTATGTATTTGTTACATTTATATATCTGCCATCTCATATATATATAGGTCTGGGAAGCAGACACAATCACGACATTCTTAAGAGAAAAGGGGCAAATTAAACTGCAGAACTGAAGAGGGCATCATCCTGTTGTTCAGCATCTCAATTATCTGCTCTCCTTACAATCGCCCAGCCTATCGTATCAAGCTGTCCACCTTGCAGACAGATAAGTACTTCTTGTGAACTGAAACAAAAAACCTATCTCTTTTTTCATAATCTTTAAACCTTTGTCTACTCTGGGCCCAATAGCTCATTGCTGGGTAACAGATAGCTTTATGTGGCAGAAATAATTGTTTAACACTATGGTTAGGAATATAACATCTGCTCTGATGCTTATGTAAAAAAAAACAAAAACTAAAAATGAAGTTTATTTAGAAAACAGCATGATCACAGAAAAGCCCAAAAAGCCAGTCTGGTGTAGTGGTTAAGAAACCAGGAGACAGTGAAGTCTAATTCTATCTTAGGTACAAAACCGGTAGGGTGATCTTAAACCAATTCCTAGGAGGAAAGCAATGGTAAGCCATTTGTGAAATCTTTCTAAGAAAACTGCAGGGCCAGTTTGTCCAGGCAGTTGGGAGGGTGGGAGGGAAGGAGAGAGGAAGGAAACCCTAAGTTCCTGAATTCTGTTTACATCTAAGCCTTTGTCTCTCAAAATTGACAATACTTAAATAAATTAAACATTGACAGCTTCCCATGTTATTTCAAATACATCATAAATATTCAGTGTTTAATCCCTTTTTGTGGGGGGAGGGCAAGCCAGTAAAATTTTAATGTTAATAAAATTTTAATAAACTTTTTAATATTATTTTATTATATTATAATAACAAAAGTATAACTTATTATATAGGTAATAAAGTTATCAATAGAACCTGCATGATATCTTTCAAACTTTTAAACAGCCTACATTAATTTGAGGGATGCCCAAGAAAACTAAGGATGATTTATGAATCAAAAACAGCAAAATATTCAAAAATGCTAGATGGCCCTAACCACGATATCCACTCATAACTACCACTCATTCAATACTGTTGTAAGTTTGAGCAGACACTGAATAAGTAGCCCCTAAATGTGGAACCAGGAAAAAAACCAGAAAAGGTAAAGGATGGAGCAATACAAAATTTACATTGAACATATGAAAAATATTTGGGGTTTTCAAAAAACTTCAATAATATTTATTCTCCACAGAGATATCCTTTTTATTTTCATTGAGTATATATTAAAAATTAAGAAATCAGATCACATCCAGTCATGTATCATGTTACTCATCCAGTCATGTATCATGCTACTGCCAAAATTATGCATTTTGTGATTTTTAAAAAAAACTAACCAAGAAAATGCACATTTGTCTTGACATCTGAGTTTCCAAAATATATTATATATCTACATATATTTTGATACAATAAATGCTTTGGGATATTCACCATCAGGCTCTATAAATTATGTGCCAGTTTGTACCTATCATAATCTGTTGGGTGGAACATACCACTTTGTTGAAATAAAGAATTGGCACCATGGAGGGGCAGATTCAAGTCCATTCTCAGGCATGCAAGCTCACTAAGTGTCTTTGAGTCAATATTTCCCTCTTAGCCCCACCTACCACACCATTGTTGAGGAGTGGACAGTGGGAGAAGAAAGGAGCACAATCTACACCAGGGCTGTCAAATTCCCGGCCTGTGGACCAGATGTGTCACGCCCTGGCCACGCCCATGCCTAGTTTAGTGAAGGGGGTAAAGGTCCTGATATGTCAGGTAATGTCGCTGTGATGAAATGAGTTTGATATCCCTGATCTACACCATCCTGAACAAAGGTAGTTATACAAATTTATCAAATTATTAAATCAACTCTATGAATGATTTCACTGATTCCCCCACTAAATCTTTCAGGATGAAGTCACCTACCCCTAATTTATTTAAAGAAGGCTGCTAGGAAAGACATGTTTGGCCCAACCTATGACCCTTCTTTCTCTTAAGGCCCGGTCCCACTGCGCTTACGGATGCAAAGAGGATGTAAAAGAAAACGTTTAAAAAAAGCTTTGCCATCCGTTGGAAAACCTATGTGCATTGTGTTGTGCACTCACTGCATACAGGCGTGTTTCATATGCTCTCATCCGCGTCGAAGCAATCCTTTCCTACTGGCAATTTTACCGCACAAGAGTTTTGAGCTTGCACAAAAACTTTGTGAACGCGAATGAACTTTCCACCATGTACGATGTACATACGCGACATCTACGGGCAACAACGTACATTCTATGTTCGGTTTTCATCGTTTCCGCTCCCGTCTCGGCCGGGCCGCGTTATCGAGGCGTCACCTATCCTCCGTCGGGTCTGCGGTCCACGGTTATCTCTCTGCATCCTCTGGCCATCCCCTCAACTCACATCTGCTGCAGCTGAAATGGAAAGAGGGAGGAAAAAAAAGGTATACGGAACGTCTACACAGTGTTAGTAGCACGGAAATAGAAAGGATGTAAGATATGCATCTCATAATATAAAGTATTCAAAATGGACAAAAAGTTTGTATCTGGGATGTATCCGTATATTTAGGATGTCTGCAGTATGTCTAGAGTATGTAAAAAGGACACCTAGTGGAACAACCCGATATTTTCTATAAAAAGGGGGAGAAAATCATCTGGATCTCAGTATGAGTCCAGCAGCCGTGGTGTACAGCCGTGCGTGTACAAGGTCTTGGTTTCCAACATCATCAAATTTTTCCACCATGGATGATGACACAGTCCATATGATAGCTGCGCTCATTCATCACCAGAAACCAAAACCTGTCCAGATTGTATCAAGTTTTACACAGAAGGGAAGAAGGAGACATTCAAGAGGTGTGTGGGTCCGAGTAATGGATCATGAGAAGAATGGAGTTTGGACTGTATGAACCAGTTGATGGTGGGAGCTGAGGAATGAAGACCCTCGTGCATCTCCATCACTTCATGAGGATGCCACCAGCCATGTTTTGAATGAACTTGTAGAGCGTTCGAGACCCAGGTTGACCAAGCCTAGCACCAACTTCCGTTCCAAACTGGACCCTGGACTGAAGGTGCACTGACCTCTGCAGCACCTGGCCTCTGGAACCTTTATTAACTTTCTTAGGTAAACTTATGACTTTATTAAATAAGCAAAATGAACCAAGTAAACTGTATTAAGTGTCTTAAGCAAAGATAAACTTTCTTAGGTAAACTTTATGACTGTATTAAATAAGCAAAATGAACCAAGTAAAGTGTCTTAACAAAGATAAACTTAAACAAGTAAACAACTCAGTCTCTGACACTATTCTCAGTCACTCTGAGTCATGTCCATGGTCTCAACTGTTAAGCGGGCAGGGACTGTGAGGTGGCTGTGGCTTGAGTGCTGTGGTCTGAGGCACCATTGGGGTGCCTGGCCCCGAAGGTACAACAGGTGGTGGTGTGTACAGGAAGCTATCCAAGAGCTGACTCAGTCCAATGAGGTTGAGAGGCACCTTCATCAAGGACTTGAGATGTCAGCCCAATACTGATGGACAGATTGGTCCGTTGATGGGCTTGGCTGTGGGGTGGAGGAAGGGTTGGGAGGAGTGTAGTGGGGCTCTCTTGGTCTGCAGCTGGGTGAGGAGTGGTGTCTGTGGCATCCGATGAACCTGGGCCTGGACTGGAAAGTTCTGCTTCTGCTGAGGAAAGTCCTGGTAGCCGTAGCCTTGGTAGGTGAGGGGCTGTTGAAAGCCGTGAAAGGGCTGTGACATTGCCTGGGGTGGAGGAGCAGACCTGGGCTGGGTAGGAGCAGCTTCAGCTGGGCCTTGAGGGTTGTGCAGAAGTGCTGTGATCTTCTGCTTCATCACCTGGTACTGGGCCTTGGGCAGGTCCCTCACAGTCTGGCTCATGTAGGTGATGAAGGTGTTCTGGCCTGAGATGCTCTGTCCATGTGGACCAGCTGAGAGAAAGCTCTGTGCTCGTCTTCATTGTGTCCCTGATCTCCAATAGCACACTGGGTCCTGGCCCTCCAGTCTACCTCTCTGCCTGCATCCTCTGGAGCTGGGGAGTGCGGTGGGTTGGCCTCTGGTGGCTGCTGCTTCTTCCATCCATTTGTGAGCAAGCAGGGCGTCATCCTCCACGGGATCTCCAAGTCCGCCGGCATGGGGAGTGGAGCTGTCGGGGGGGGGTCTCTGCTGTGGGGCCCTCTGAAGACACCTGCCTGGGACAGGGTAGCTGCTCCTTGCTGGATAGAGGACTGGCTGTCTGTGGGCCTGTCGGAAGGGAGAGGGGTCTCAGAGGGGCTGCCTCTTGGTGGTTGGATATCTCACCTCCAAGGAAAACTGTCAACTTGGCTATGACGTACCATCTCCTGGTCAGTGAGCTTGACAGCGGACCTGCCTCGGACTTTCTTGAGGTGTAGCGTTACCAATACCAGTGGGCCATGTTGCTTCCACCATCACAAGGAATACGTTCCTGCAGTTACCCCAGGTTCTGCCTTGTTTCTCCAAAGCTGCCTGCTTCTCTTGGTGTCCCGATACAGTCTGTGGCCCTTTCTCCAGAGGGTACTCATTCTCCCCTCAGCCATTCCAGCACCTCATCCTCATGCTCTTCGGAAATAGTGTACTGTTTCCTCTCTCCCTTCTCCTTCCCTTGCCTCTTCCTCCTCTGGCAGGGGCTTGAGCAGCAGGGCCCTCCAGGCGGCTTGAGCAGCAGGGCCCCTTCAGGGGCTTGAGCAGCAGGGCCTTCAGGGCCTTGAGGGCCTTGGGGCTGGTGCCACCCAGAAGCAGCCGCAGCAGCTCAGAAGTCAGTGCAGGGGTGGGATGCTGGTTCTGGCCTTCTTCACCTTGCCAGGGCTTGAACAAGTAGGCACGGGCTTCCTCTTCTTGCCTGACTGATGAACCATGGTGTTCCTGCAAGATGTATGTGGCAGCAACGTCTTTCCCCTGTATGCTGACTGTGTGCGTGCTGCATCCTTTTTATATCCGCGGAGCTGACGCAATTCTACTCCCCGCATGCGCAATGAACGCTTTGGCATCCGATATACATCCGCACGGCATCCCCTTTGTTCCTATAGCGTCTGTGATGCATCTGCTTCATCCGCTATGCATCCGCCCTTCCGCTATGCGTTCCGCTTTGAAATTCTCTCCCCCGGAACCCCTTTGGAGGTGTCATCTGCTTCCATCCGCTTTCATCCGCTAGGCTTTCTATGAACATCCGTTTAACATTCGCCCTCACCACTACCGACGTCCATTCTTTTCCATTCTGTTTAGTCAAATTTTGCCACTTTTTGGAACGGATGACAATGAATGGAGCCACCCCGAAATTTTCGCTCGTCCGCTGTGTCCTTTATGCATATGTTTTTGCGTCCATCGGTCAGTGGGACCAGGCCTTAAAAAATGTTTATTGCATTAAATTAATGTATAACAAAAATAATAGAAATATACTATTTTATACTATTCCTGGGAGGACATCAGCACTCACTCAACAATTTAATACTTTTGGGGAGAACAAACAGAACCTTCAAAAGACAGTTCAAGGCCCAGCTTGAAAGAATCTATGATGCTCAGCAAATGTTCTTTGGCGAGTGTTAAAAAGAGACCGAGCTTCCTTTACTATTCCATTAATGGACTATAACATCACAATTGAAAAAGGAAAGTGTTTCTTGCTAAATAATGACAATCAACGCCTGTAATAGCCTGAATGTATAGAAATGCCAAAAAAGGCATGCCAAGAAGGTCAATGGTGCAGTTCTAACAAACGCGATTGCATATTTTTTCCAACAGCTATTTGAAATATCAGTCATGTAAATTGTCAACCAGAATATATAAGAAAGTAACGAAGTCTTTTAATAGCAACAAAACAAGAAATATTGCACAATTACAAAACCATGACTCAGACTGTAAGATTTTCATGGGCTGTGTTTATCAGCTTTCAGCAATTGCCATGTGAGAACAATGAAAAAGCCGATTGTGTGCTTTTTTGCCCATGTCACACTGCACCAACGGATGCAAAGAGATGCTTAAAAACGGAACAAAAAAGCTTGCCATCTGATTGGTTAACGCGATGTAACTCACTACCTCCGTTTTTGCTTTCCTCTCTTAATCCCGTCAGCATCCATTTACATTAGGTTTTCATCCGCTTCAGAAAAGTTTCTGAGCTGCCCAAAAACTTTTGAGCGGAAGCTATCCAATGCATACCCGTTCTGCATCCTCTAGGCATATGGGGGACATTCCGTTCTGCATCCTAATTACGCATCTGCTATATCCGCTAGCAGATCCACTGTGCATATACCGCACAACTCACATCCGTTCAGCGAGTAAAACGGGACGCAGGGAGGAAAGCAGAAAGACGCGCAGCGTTAGTAGCAACGGATGGCAGAAAGGATGAAAAGCGGCAATGCACTCATCTGCTCTGCATCCTTACGCATCCGCTCTGCATCTCTACGCATCCGCTTCTGCATTCCTCTACGCATCCTCTCACGCATCCGCTCTGCATCCTCTAACGGCATCCGCTCTGCATCCTCTACGCATCCTCTAATGCATCCTCTATACATCTGCTCTGCATCCTCTATTACATTCCGCTTCTCATCCTCCCCACGGTCCGTTCCTTTCCGTGTTATCCGCCTGCTGCTTATCGCAAATTTTTGCCACTTTTGAGAAGCGGATAACAACGGATGGAACATTTTGCTCGTCCGTTGTGTCCTTTTTGCATCCGTTGGGCAGTGTGACATGGCCTTTAGCTGTGACTCGTTTCCTGTTAGCTGTGACTCGTTTCCTGTGACTCATTTCCTTCCTACCGTATTCCTATCATATACCGATACTTGTATTTGTTTTACAAGTATCTGGAAGCTAGCTTTGGCAGAAGTAGTCCTTGACTTACACAACCATTCATTTAGTGACTGTTTGAAGGTACAACAGCATTGAAAAAAGTGACTCATGACCACTTTTCACACTTACGATCATTGTAGTATCCCCATGGTCATGTGATCAAAATTCTGGTGCTTGGCAACTGGCATTTATTTATGACAATTGCACTGTCCTAAAATCATGGGGTCACCATTTGCAGCCTCCCCAGCTGGCCTCTGACAAGCAAAGACAATGGGGGAAGCCAGATTTGCTTAATGATCATGACTTATTTAACAACTACAGTGATTTGATTAACCACAGCAAAAAGTTGTAAAATTGGATGTGACTCACTTAATCATTTTGGAAATTTCATTTTGGACATTTTGGACTAAATTATGATCATAAGTTGAGACTTCAGGTATTCAGTTGGTTTTACACATACACACTTGATTTTCACACTCAAATGAATCATTACATGTGTTGACTTCATCCTACCATAACTGTGTCTATTCTCCTTTCTAAAATGTCCAGATTTTAATATTCATGGGATGGAGAATGATAACTGTTTCCATTCTAATGGCAGAAGCTATGGGATAAATTTACTGGGTTTTACCTCATCTCTCTGATTTTAAAAGCTAAGAAATTTGATGAAAATATATGGATATTAAGGTCATATTATCAAGGTGAGCAAAGATAATCAGTGATACATAAGGCTACAATAATATACCATGGACAATACTGCAAGACATTGTAAAGATCAGAATAAGATAATACAGATTTTTCCATCTAAGGTAAAATTAGCCCTAGCAATTTTTCAAAAAACCCTGAACCAGCCATTATTACTCTTTTTGACCTTGAAACATTCCATATAGGACAACAAAGAAAAAGAAGTAAGAAGATGGATAAGAGAGTTGTTGTAAAAACTGTATATCCTCCAAATTTAGGATTCTCTGTGGGATCCTTGATGCTTTTTGAGCTTGGCAACATCAGTACTAGTACTTATTGTACCTTATGACTATTATTAAGTGTTGTACCTTATGATCTTGACTCTTGATGAATGTATCTTTTCTTTTTTATGGACACTGAGAGCATTTGCACCAAGACAAATTCCTTGTGTGTCCAATCACACCTGGCCAATAAAGAATTCTATTCTATTCTATTCCTATTCTGATGTTCCCTAGTTTGTAATGAAATATCTGCAAGCAAGCTCAGAATGCACCAAGGACCCCACAGTTCAATCCTGAGCTACAATTTTTCTCTTTTAAAGTTCTCTATCACGCTCACAATACAAAATGATATCAACATCCCTCCTCCACCTCCCCACCCTCCCAAAAATTCCAAGTAAGGAGCAAGAGAAATGTGGTAACTTCAGACCTGACAAAACTTTGGTAAGATTGAAAAAGCAAGAATTATACAAGGTTCAATAAAATATCTTTAATACCAGCTTTTGAACCTTCTTTTAAAGAGGATTCATTTCCGGTGAATGTCTTTGAAGGGTCAATTTCCCAAGTCTCTAATCACCTAGGCCGAGCTACTGGTTGCAATATATGCTACCAATGGATCTGCTTAAGAGTGCTAATATCTGCTCTCTTCCTTCCTTTGCTTTTCCAGCCTCTCCTCAACTACTCATCTATATTCACCCTGACACAAGGATTAAGGTTGTTCTATTAATTACAACATCTTCATGTTGCCCTTTGAAAAATAACCCTTTGTCTCTATGTGTGCTTTTCCCTGTCTGGGCATATATGTACATAAAAGAAAGTACATATAAAATAGGATATGAAGGAAGGAAGATCTCCGGCAGACACATATGCAAAGGAGATGCCATGATTGGACTAATACTCCAAAGGAAAAAAAAATCTATAACAGAAATTATTATGATTCTCTATGAAGCCACAAGAAAATTCCTATATTTTTTCTAAAAGTCAAGAATAGAGTAAGAAGTTAACATATCTGCATCAGGCTAATTTCTTCTTTTTTGGGGTAAAAGTTTTATTTGGGTTTTCACAAAACATAATTCAAAAAAAATATCTTTTTTGAGAGCAGCATGATTCCAGGTTATCACATCTCCATACAGACATAATCTCAGTTATATATTCATCTTTGTATTCAATTTCCTATCTTGTCACTATTTTATCAATTTCTCAATATTTTTCCCTTCCCTTACTTTCCACAACCTTATTTATGATGATCTCATTCCTTTCTAATTCAATTACATATCTTTTTCTAAATTTCTATATCTAGTCATTATATTTGTACTGTTATCTGTCCTGTTTACAATTTCATACATTCTTTTTTCATGATCATCCCAAAAGGGAAAAGAAAAAAAACAATTCCTTCCCCTTCCAGGCATTGAAAAGCAAGATTTCCCCTATGATTACCAAGTAGAGTGTGTCGCCTTTATATCTTATAATTGTTATCCTTTCAAATCTCAATAAACATTTAATTTATACCTTATACTTTATAACATTCAGTTTCTAATATCTATTTTATATAACTCTTATCAACTGAATTCTGCTTTGTATTTTCCCTAAAAAATACACACTAAATTCTAAAAAAAATAATTATATAATAATGAATAAAATGGTTATTCTATTCAAATTCATCCTGACAACTGATATTGATTCCATTATAAATCTTTTACATTTCTTTTCAATTGTATTTTATAAATCATTCAAAACAATTAAAGTATTTTCATTCCTTCCTCTTATTCCCTCTTCTTTTACTTTTATTCCTTCTCTCTTTATTTCATTTAATTATTAGCAAGCATTCCATTATATAACAATACCAGTTTTTTCACTTTAATCACCTGTTTCATATTTTCTAGCTTGTTACTATTTTCAGTATAACACTATCTCTTGTACCCTTGTAGAATCCTCTCTTTTAATTTATATTTCAACCTAATACCTTTAATCCTTGTACGCTTCCCATTTCTTTATTTCCTGTTTCTGTCCCTTATAGCTTCTTTTCCCTTTTATCTTTCTTCTCTTTTTCTCATCACCTTTTTTGTCCCCCTCTCTCTCTGATTCTTCCCTCTATAATTCCCTCTTCTGCTTCTTCCTT